>JABASD010001955.1:0-32074 GCA_019776165.1 Pogonognathellus flavescens
AGAAATAGTTTATTTTTTGCTGCAATATTAAAACAAACAAACGTATGTACCAATACTTGCATGTACAATTGTATCTTTAAATGAAATACAATAAATAATGTTATATCAAATGTGTGTTTTTGTTTACCTATATGTGTAATATGGCTCATCGTACTCCCTCATGCTATAAAATACACAGCAAGCTTTTATTTTACGTTTGACATGTCAATTGTAAATTAATTACAATTGTGCGATCGCCCAGAATAGCTAAGGACATAATATCTCGTACGTGCTATATGCATTTCTCCTTTTGTACAAATGAAGGCATGCATGCACATATATAATTGCAATGAGTTGACACAATTGACTTCTTATAGATTCTTCCGGTCTTTCCCTTTTACTTATAACAGCTAGAATTAGCAAGAACAGTTTAGACATTCATGAGACCTTCATATAAGTCAAACCTTATTATGACTGTTATCTATACAATGTGCATTTTAGGAGCACGACACATGATGTGTCTCAAACAACCTTTGTATGTCTCATTAATCAGTTCCGTACACAGTCAGACCAAAAACGCAATCTCAAGACTGTAGCTGCATGTGTGCTTATTGTTTAATTTGTTAGTCAGTGTATCATTGAGCGTGACAATGCAATTTGCACACATTGGATGCAATGTATTAATGATAAAGTGTGTACTTGAACGAAATTGCATTGTCTGCATTTAACTTAAGTACTAGGTACAAAGTTAAAGCTCATTTCATTACTTTACTACCTTCTCATCTCCGGCAATGCTATTATTACCGTTACTATTAATTAAACGCAGATGATTCTGGTTATATATTTTGAAGGAGCGTCATGTAGTACTAATTTAATGCAATTTATATAATATTAATTAATGATATACAGGTTGATTCATGGAATGAATGCATGTTGTAAGGGGTAATAGGCTTATTAAGGTTATAATATGAAATATATGAGGAAAAGGTTAAGTAATGAGTAGTACAGGTATAAATATGCATATGCAAATAAGAAAAGGTTTTTAGGTTGAATTAAATGCAAAAACCGAATGATCAGTCAATTTATTTAAAAATTTCAATTCAGGCTGCATCAAAACGACAACAAAGTATAAAACGTATCAAAAGATATTCGTGGACAAGTTGGTCATGTTCATGTCACGTTCGACGTTTGTCTAAAGATAAATGAACAAAAATACTTCGAAAGTTGGTAGCAAAATTATAACATTGTCGTTGAAACTAGTGAGGTAATTCAATTTGTATTTGCGATTTTTTTGGTGAGTGGAAATCAATGAAAAAATAATTTTCAATTTGGTCGCAAGCTACTAAACTAATTGGGAGGTGTAATTTACAAGGGATAATAATGTCACTAGAGTCTTAAGAATTGTGTGTGTATGTAAGTCTCATATTGTGTAGCCCTAATGTTCAGAAACAGATTTTAAGAAGGCCAATTCATTTGCCGATTTAGTTAGAAAAGTTCCGAATTGCGATTTTAGAAATGTGTATCACGAATGGAGGAGATTGACTTAGAGGATGAGTCCGTGAGATTTCACAATAGCGGGGCCGGCGGCATAAGCGACCTGTGGGTAAGCATACTTAAGTTTAGAATAGAACAAAATTGACAAATTAAATATTTTGAAATTAATTTTCATTGTAACACTTGACAGAATTGTTCCATTTATGGTATCCTTCCAGGTATAACCTTTAATATTTGTCAGAAATTGTAAAATAGAATTTTTAACTTACTGGAGCTCTGTAGACAGCTGGTCCAGCGAGAACTGGGCTAGCATAGGCCAATGGAGCGGCTCTGACGAGGGCTGGGGCAGCAACCTTAAAATTTACAAGAAAATATTATAGAAAAGTCCATGTAAAACCGTTAAAACCGATTTTAAGTGTTTTCAAGCTCTTAAACTTACAACAGCGGGAGCGTGGTAGGCTACTGGAGCGGCAACAAGAGCTGGGGAATGGTAGGCAACTGGAGCAGCAACAAGACCAGCGCTGGCGTATCCGACGACGGCGAGGAAAGCAAAAATGGTGATCTGAGAATTCAAAAACGGAAAATTAAAATTTCAGTTGAAGACAATATGTAAGTAATTATTTTTGAAAAAATCTTGAAATTGAATGGTAAATAATTTTATCGGGGAAATCCGATTTCGGGGATTAAAATGAAATTTCAGCTTACGGCTTGCATGTTGAAGTTGGTTGGTTGGATTGTGAAAATCACAAAGAAGAGATTTGAATGATATTTATCTGAGAGTGAACAGAGAGCTGAATATGTTTGATGGAAGCACAAGTCCGTCTTTATATACCGTTGATGGCTTCAAAGCAAAAAGTGCAACTAAAGGTCACCATTCTCTGTCTTTGTGTTCCTTGTGATAGAAAGAAGCTCTGCGGAAAAGCTTACATGTCCATCAATTCACTTAATATTTCTAACATACTTGTACTTTAAAGAAACTAATGTATACGCTTAAGCTCAACTCTTTTTACATTCCAAGTACTTAGTATTATATTATTGGCATTTCTTTTGGTACCTTGCTAAACACAAAGAAATTTGAATATTATCAGTGTTAACCTCACCATATAAAAATAAAACCTGTATACAATATACAAATTCCCTGTAAAATAACATATCCATGTATATACACACATCTATTACAGTACAATTCCACACACTACTAGCTTTGTCCACGTTTTTGATAAGCGTTTGCACGTGTATTTGCTTGTAAACAAATACACGTGAGAATATTACAAGAGCTTTACAATAATGCATAACGTTACATGATTTTCCTATCCGTAATGAAATTCTAGGGGGTACAGTGTTACAAACCAGTAGCAAAGTTATACCTATAAACATAAAATGTATCTCTATAGAGTGGCAAATTGCTGTGTAAAGAATTTCTAAGGTAAAAGTAGGTGGATAAGGCTAATTTACATAAACACTACAACTCAAACACAATTATGACAGTTCAGATTGCAAGTCATCCTGAAAATGGTAAAAAAAGACTCACGCAAACTTTTTATGGAGTTAAATAATGAACGTTTATGGTAAGTTGTGTTTGATTCTTTAAAACCACCACAATACCTACACTTTTACAGATAATTAAAGGTGTAAAGCAATCTGATAGTTATTGTGGTAAAGTTGCCCACTCAAAAATTACACATACAATTGGTGTTGTATTGTAGTAGGTTGTGTTGAAGAAAAGATTTATAGGTCAGTTTATTATGCAATTTAATCCAACAATAAGGGAAAAAATGTTTTTGTGTACATGGATTTTCTATTAATGAGTAGTATGAATAATTAGGCGAAAGAAATCATAAAAACTACCGTAGTACACAAACAGTTGCTTAGAACCTTATTTTTAAGTCCTTTATTTTCCTTTCTTTGTTCAACTCTTTTAGATGTACTTATAATCAAAAAGGCTTATAAGGTTAGTCAGGTTATTACAAAGGTGTTAGATATCATGCATGGCATAATACATCTATTGAATATGCACTATTTACATAAGGTAGTACTAACTAACATTTTATTCGTTTAAAAATAATGCTGTGATTTTGATTTCATTTGTAAATAATTATTCATTTATTTTTGCCATAATTTCACTGTACTTTTGCTTTTTAGTGTGCATTATTTGAGTATTAGCAAATGAGAGCAATATTCATGCATGGAAGAACTGAGAATATCGATTTATTAAAGATATTTGTCATACAATTTTGGTAGGCTTTACACTCAGAATACTTGAAGTTTATTTATGACCTTTATAGAAATAAACTTTGACCTTTCTATTGAATTCCTTAAAACACTAACTTTATAACTTTATAAATAGATACGTAATATTACATTATGTTCAATAATATTGTTGTTAATTTCAATTTGTCATTCATCAGTTTATCGAAAGCATGTGGCTATCCAGTACCTGTTTCATCATTATATTCTTTAGAAGTGATTTTTCTTCACAGAAACTATTTGGAATTATAACAACTCGTTACTTAAAGAATTTATTCTCATTTAACAAACACTGTGGTTCATCTAATGATCAGTTGATCATGACATACAATTTCATCATGTTTTTTGCAAAAAGTAATAATTTACTTCTCAGAAAATTAGTTTTTAATTTATCACTCTTGATTTACACAAACAAATAAAAAAGATATATCTTCCATGTATCAAAAATTCAATTCAGATGAGAAAATTTGCTTTATTTCAAGTTTTATTCACTTGAAAAGCTCTTACTTACAATATAGAGCAGATAAGGAAAAGTGAAATAAATAATGTATATTAGTACCTAAAGCTATAGGTTATATAGGTTATATAGGTTATAAATGTGTACCTATTATAAAATTATATAGCTATACAATTACATATCACTTCATAAGCTTAAAGCTGGACATTGCTGATTTTGATGCGTTGCTGACAGAAATGGAAGCAGAACACAATTGATGCAACAAATGACCTTTGTTAAAATATCTGAATAATATCTCTCCTCGCACAAGTACATAATCTCACGTCTAAAGCTAATGCAATTGTCAATCTCGACAAATAAATAATACTTTTTGCTCTTATCTAGTATTTTGCTCTTATTCAACTAAAAGCATATTTACAAACATACAATACACCTTATACAACAAATCTTTACAAAAAACACGTATAGCATAGCTAAACTATATCTCAGTCAGTACATACACATGCAGATACACATAGGAAATTATGTGTACATATACAGTTATCTAATTCTTACTCGAACAAGCACAACAGGGATAATTGTTAAAAATGCTACACGCTCGTTAGTTAATCAAAGAAAATATTTTACAGAATCGATTGTGTCCTCCTGCTATGCATTATCGTTAGAATATTATGAATACATTAATATTGCAGACAGCTACTCAATAAATAATACACACAAACCAACAAGGCAAGTTAAAACGCATATCCTTTGAAGTACACAACAACGCAAAGGTATACTAATATTATTATTTTTACATCTTAAGTTAGTTAGACTAACAATAAGTAAAGCACGCAGATAAAAATGATCGCTAGTACACGGCACATGTATAAATAACGAAAGTGAAATATTCGAAGTACAGCAACTATAACTATGTGTCTTTTATTATATAGTAGCTAGTTAGTTTCTGTTGACTATATTACGCTCGGATGACTTTGAATTCAAATTAAACATTGAATAGATGAGTCATGCGGCTAAGAGAGGCTTTATAAGACCTTAAAAGAAAACCAAAGTCAATTGGCTCTACTTATCTATGTATTACACGAAGTACACAATCAAGATCGTTGATATAAATAAAATGTGTTATCTATTGTTAGCTTTTATTAAACCACCAACACGATATATTTCTATACGAAATACAACAATACACAAGCTACTATTAATATAGACGCATGTGTATCCTGCATCTTATACGTAAGACACATCTACTTCACTTAGAAACGTATAGGTATATACTATTAATGATTTTAGGTAATATTTATTATACCCTATATACTTATAGCTAGTAAGATAAAAATAGTGAGAGTGTACAGTTTACATTAGTAAATGTATTTATGTGCATTATACAGTGTACAAGTTTACATTCACTTTAAACTTATACTACGTGATACGTAGAATAATGTGTACTTTGTATTGTGGTATAGTTGAAGTCGATTCTTCTGGGTACAAAGTATTGTGTAGGTTTGTTGATTTATTTATGAAGTGCGGAGTTAATAAAAGCGAAAAGGGAAATGAATTGTTTAAGCAACAAGAAGTAGAGGGAGGATAAACCATGTAAAATGTAAACCGTATCTAAATACACATTCAAGGCCAAGATCATGATCATTTCTTATTCATCAGTGGCTATCTCAATCATCTTTACTTTTAATGGCCATTAGGTGCAGGAGATCGTAAAACGCATTAGCCAGGTCACTCTAATTAATCAACGTGTAAAGGAAAAGACAGAAAATTATTAAAAAATCTGATGATCGAGTTCATTAAGAAAACTTACATACCTATACAAAAATGAAAGATGTTTCTATACAAACTTGAAAAGAAAAGGTCCTTCGTTTTCCGTGTTCATTTTTCAGTAAATTAAATAAAAATATCACCTAATGAAATGACAAATTGATTGAGAAGAAATTTTATTCATGTAAAATTATTTGTTGCATGGGACTCCTTATATTTTTTTAATTTCCCTTGAAATTATATGCAGATAAGGAGAAATAGATAGATGATACATCAAAACGGTTGTTGCTTCAACAAAATCATTTTCATAAGAATTATGCTATACCATGCTATACATAACACAAATCCGCGAAGCTGTGATTTTTATCTGTACATTAATTCACATTCGTTATAATTGTATTATGAATGGTGATATTTTCAGATGCCCTCAGCTCGCACCATTTCTACTAACACTGTGTATGCATTAAAAACACAAATGAAAAAAGTACGCGTTAAAGCATGGAATAATAAAAAATCCACATTTTAGCAGCACATTTTTATTTACGAGTAATAATAAGAGTATGCTCTGAAATGAAATTCAATGAGACGCGTTATTAATTACAAAAATAACAGGAAATGTAAACGGATTGTATTACTTCACTCCAAACGAAATGAAAATGTATAAAATTCAAGACCACTCGTTAATAAACATTCTTACTCAACATGACATTCATTTTCGCATCTACACACAAACACACACAAAAAGATTACTATTGTTACAATCGAACATGTATACATATCTACTACACGTAGTACACATACATTTGTATAAACTGTCAGAGTAATAATATTACATGTGCACAAAAATTTATGCGTATAAGGACACCTTCATATTATTCAAATGATACATCATACTTCATTCTTCATAAAAAGTTCTGAAGAATCCATACAGAAAAAACGCACACAATTTCTTCATATAACTCACACACAGAAATTGCTAACAAAATTCATTCTTACATGACGGGACATAAAAAAGGAATATATTTTTAAGATTCTTTGGTGTGGACTGGAGAAGGTTTATTTGCCACAGGTACAGACATGACCATAGTTTTTCCTCTTTTTAAAGCTGATCTTACGACTGAATAACTTGCAGTGTATGTCACAGCTCCATTAGTACTCTTGCCTGTTTTTTGTTTGGCATTTGCAGTTGTTACTGATGATGTAGGACTGTCGGCTGCTACTAATGGGGAAGTTGCGTTCAAGGAATCACCTTCAATTCTTCTCACGCCGACTGCGAGTAGGAGGAGAGCGAGGAACACAGCCAAATGTCTCTAGCAATCAAATTAATCAAACAAAATCAATTATTAACTTTTCATCATTGCTATACAGTTGATGTACTTGTCTTCTTGTTTCTTGTTAACTCATACAACAAGTAGTTATGTATTTTTTTCCTAATTTAAATACAATGTGATCGTATAAATGCCTAAAGACGCAATATCATCATTAACAATGAATTTACTGCGCAATGAAATATAAAAAGGCAAAAAAGCCTTCTTTGTTTAACTCTTAATGTAAAGCGTGTGGGATTTTTTACTTACATGCTTCATTTTTGCTTAATAATTTGTTGATTAACCAAAGGAACTACTTAAATCTTTTTCTCAACACAAGAAATGCCTTAAAATAAGTTCAATTCTTTGTATTTCTTCAATCTCTGGGCGTTTTCAACTGTGGCTTTACAGATTTGGACACAAAATTGTATTTGGAGAATAATTTTCTGAATTTTGAAGATATTTTCTTAAACTTTTTCGTGATTGTTTTTGTTTTTCTGAATTTCCGAGTCTGCTATGCCTCCAGAGAGGCTCCAACTCACATTGGCTTCCACACGGTAACGTTTTCTCACTAATAATAATAATAAAGAGTTGCCAAACATTTTATACTCTACTAGTCTGAAAAGGGAAAGTGAACGGGCTTTATTGGCCTGTCAAAACCTTAGAGGATATTCATATGACGACTTGGCTGGATTTCTATATACACACTGCGTGAATGATCCTCTTTGTACAACAATATAGAAGACTTACCTTACTTAGTATACATTATTGTAATTTAAATTTTATCTTGAACATCATATTACAGTAGAGGTAAGTGAGTGAGTGAGGACAATACTACTCGAGAACATTTTCGTTTGCATTGTGTCTTGTTGTTGTTGTATCCCATGGGTCTCTTACTTTCATATTACACTACACTACTTTACATACTCAATAACGAACATCTTAAGGATTACTTACTTCATCCGTATATGTATAGTAAGAGTCAAAGCAGTCAGAGTCAGAGATATACATGGAAAATGATGTTTTGAACGGATGATGGAACAATTCACAAACAATCACATCGGAAAACTACACAGCCATAACCAACAATCAATTCAACAATGAAGAATCAGATTATCAACCATTTTACATCTGTACCAAACGCGTTTCATACAAAATTATATTATTTCAGCCTCGGTTAAGATTATGGGAATGGACACATCATTGTGTATGACTCTTCAAGTGATTTGATCTACAAGTAAAATTGTCAAAACATCAATTCGTCATAGCAAATGCATTGTTGTACTACATTTTAAAGCGTGTACATGCAATCATGTATACATATACGGCATGGATCATTTTTTTGGTTTTGACATTGTCAAGAACAAAATTGCTACAGATTATATACAGGCACCGCCACTATATAAGAAACTGCATGCATTGTCAACTTAAATGGGACAAACAATGGGAAAATCCAAGTTTAGCACATTGTGTTCTAAATATATACAGCAGTAAGAGTAATACACACTCTTACTTTGAAAAAAACTCTTCTCTCTAACGGTTTTACTAACAAAGAGTGGATATAGGCAGGTCTAAAGTTTCGGCTTCACACAATCAATTCTAGAGTAAATCTTCTAGCGACTGAATCACGATTCAGGAGGACCGCAACTGTACAGGGACATATAATGCCACGGTTTAGTACAATAATTAAAAGCATCGTGTGCACACTTTCACAAGTCACTTCCATTCCAGGGTCGCGAAATTGTAGAAATTAGCCAAATAAATCTTCCAAGATTATTATTGACAGCCTCTTAGGAACCCTTAAATCCTTGTCATCAATCATTTCTCCTTATCATGAACAATTCCTAAAGGTACTGTTGGTTTTTTCCTACACTGTAACGCAACGCAGTAACGTGGTACTAATAATATCATTTCTTCTCTAATCAACAATCATTTCTTAGGAATTGTTTGTTTTCTTTTCGTGTGCTTAAAATGCAGATAAAATTTAATTTCATATAAATAAATGAAATTCTCTCCTCCTGGGCTTGTTCAGGTTAATGACTAAAATTAAGTTAACACATTGATAAAACCGAACCTTTAAACTTTTAATTCAATTCTGTAATAATAAAAGCTTGCATAGGCATTTTGACAAAGTTTTTAGAAAAAATACTCCCCAGTACATCACAATTTCTAATTTCTCATCTTTTTGTTCATAATGGTACGTAATTATTTTCTGATGTGATAAATCACATTTCAATGATGTAAAGTAAATTCTTACAAATTCCTACAATATCCTTCACGTTAGTTTAGGTAGGTACTGATAGGTACTGGTCTTTTCCTTTATTTTCTTTGCTTATAAAGTGTTACGATTATGAAATAGGAATATTATTTTTGAATGTATGCCCTTATTATGCAATTAATTCCGTTGTGTTGTGCTAACACAAATAGAGAAACCGGATGGAACTAGTAAATAGGAAGACTTGTTAATTGAATTGATTTCCAAGAGAATACAGCTAATCTGACAGCTAATAACATGCATTACAAGCCTATATGCACGAAGTTGGCACAGCGGAAAGGACGTAATGTACTCACACACATGCACTTACCATTACCATCGTGAAGTAGTTTAAGAGGTAAAGTATAGGTAGTTTATGTTGTTATATTGAAAATGTAATAGTTTATGTTGATGCATTCACATGCAATATATACAAGACCAGACTACACCGATATTCGTAAAATACTTACATTTATTACAGAGATATATGTACCTACAACTTTTTGCATTTACGTATCGAATCTAAATATTTATATAGCTATACGGTATCCTTTACTAATAAGATATAAGATATTAGGTTTGTAAATATGTACTTTATGTATTCGCATTAGAAAGTTTATTGACAAAGCAGTTATTGTAATTGCATCTAGTATTTGTACAAGGGCGTATCTAGTTTGGACTCAATGGAGTTGATCCCCCAACCAGATTCCGGAAAGGGATTATTAGACAAAAAATTTCGAATGCTGTAAATTTAGTTATTTTTTTAACTCTGAGCAGCTCGAAACCTCTCGATTGCCCGTACCCCATTTCAAAATCCTAGTTACGCTCTTAATCTAGTAAGTGTTGTACCGTACAGATACAACACTTAACTAATAAACGTTGTAGGTATAGAATAAGGTGTAAAGATATAGGATGAAAAGGCAAGAAGCCAAAACAACCAGCGTGGCTGTCTTTTTGTTTCGCACAGTCTACTTAGAGATTATTACACGTTTCAGATTAATAAACACGAAGTGTGCATGCAAATTGTTCCTAATAAGAACTTATTGAATAAGAAGTTATATTATATTATTTTCAAATACTTTTACCTACATTAGATATTACTACTCATTAATCTGTTACTTGTTTCATCTTTACGCTAGTAAATCATGGCAATACGCACCCAGGTAATTAAATGACACGATTACGTGTAAGTGGGCTATATATTTAGGTACCTAGTATACTAGGTACTTGTTGTGTCATCAAAAGATTTTTTATGGTGCTCGCATAATTAGTTTTTGTACAGCAAGTTCTTTTACTTGATTTCCAATATTATTTACTAGAGGACAATAATGACAAATAATTATTTAGTATATACAGATATGTTCCTGCAATACTGTAAGAGTTACATCATTGCATTTCAGGAGTCGTTACAATGGAAAAATAAATCATGATTTGTTCAAAATACTAATAACTCGATTATAATAAATTGTGAAGGGATGCATGTTCGATTGCTGCAAGATTTCCCATGCAATTATTTCCGGCTTGGTACGGAAACGATTATTTTCCCTAGGGGAATATTGCTGCGTTCGTTATGCTAATGTTGGTACCAATAAATCATAAATTCATTTGTACTATTATCTAATCAGAAGAATATGTCATGCCGTGCACAGCCTTCCGATTACCCTCATTTAATTTTTAGAAACAGCTTTACCTAAAAAAGGTGACCCATCAGGATAAGTGCAGTTGAAAATGCAAATGATTGTTAAAATACATGATTGTTTAAAAAATATTAATTTTTTTGTAAAGTGGATGAAATGATTGACGAGGGCAAGTTCCTGAAATAAGATTTCAATTATACAGGCTTACATTTCTGATTGGATTGGTTAACAAGATTTGAAAGTATGTCAAAAATTATTGAAATGTTTGCAATGATTTCAATAAAAACATTATTTCAACACAAATGTTTTTATTTCTTTATCTCAATGGTAAAATTCTGTAAAGATATCATCATGAATTTTTATGAGAAGGAGATGTACACCAATATGAATACTTATGTAATTCACCTATCGAAGGTAAGTTGTAGGTAAATAATTAATTGCTAGTAAATGATTGAACACAATTTAGGCCAAGCTTATGTTAGTAAAAATTTGGTTTTATTTCAGACGATTGGTTATTTAAATATTTATCAATTACTATGTTTCAAAGAAACGATTTGGCAACTTAAAGACAAGAATACAGACAGTAATAGAGAAAAGATGAAAGTTCAGCAGGAAAGATTTAGAAGTATAGCAGAACGAAAATAGTATGACTTAGTACTAAAACTGTATATTGAAAGAGAATACAGATTAGAAATAAGTAATTAACAGAGAAGTATATAGAAAAGGCATAAGAACACAGCAGAAGAATAAATAAAGAAACAAGCAGAGACAATAAGAGGAAGAAAGAAAAAGAAAACCGAAGAGGAAAAGTTAAGAAACAGGAGGGTAAAATTAAAGAAGAAAAAGAACAGAAAAGGATAAGCCAGAAGTAAAGAATGAGAAAAGGAGAATACAGAAGTAAAGAACGAGAAAAAGCGAAGAAAATAAAATTGAAAAGGAGGAATAAGAAGAAACACAGGGTATAGAGAACAATTAAGTAAAGAAACAAGTGGAAAAAATGAAAAGAAGAAGGAAAGGAGAAAAATAGGGCAGGAGAAGAAAAAAGAAAGGGCGAGAAGAGGAGAAAATTTAAAAATAAAAAAGTACTAAGAATAAAACATTAGAAAAATGATGTTGTTTTTCTACGAGTCTTATATGTAATAGATGTTAAATGAAGACAAAGAAAAATAGTACAGATTGAAACAGAATATAGCAGAAAGATTAACAGCGGAAGAGATGGAAAAATAAGAAAAGCTCTCATAGGGAAATATTTAGAATGACACAGATAGACTAAGTAAGTTGAAGAGTATTGAGTGTAGAATTTTAGGAAAGAGAAATATAAGCCCAGAAAGAATCCGCTAGCCATATTTGTTATTTGTACCAACAGCGAAGCATTAAAAGTCTGCTACAAAGGAAAGTGACTTCTTCGAATTATAAGAAGGTCCGAAAAGCATTACCTATTGTAAGTGGTGACAAAACGAAGAAATAAAAAATTGGCACACAAAAATTTGGCACAAAAAATTGGCACGTTAGGTATAAGTACTTAAAAATTAATTAACATGCAATCAGTCCATAAGAAAAGCTGACAATTAATTAAATAACACAGTATAAATAAATATATGTAATTTCAACCTTTGAAAACTGCAAGAGGAGCTTTACGAGTTACTTGGGCACGGAAACCGTTGATTGGCTGCAAATTAAATATGAAACTTAATTACTGAGCCTAAATTCACATAGAATTAATTTTTAACAATGTTCAACACAGAAAATTATCTTACATCGGATGTATAGGTAACAGTTCTGACTGAACCGTCGGGTTCCACAACAGAATAGTGTCCTCTTGTAATATCTCCGTCTCTTTCTTCGTGTTGGGTTTTCTGATCTCCTGTTGTAGCATCAGCAACTGAATAACCTAAAAATTTCATTTAAATAAAACAATTCTAAAATACTGTTAAGACACATAAATGTTTATCTGAAAATGTGATCTGATTATATTCTTACCGTAATTGTACTGTGGTATAGAATCTAACGGTTGAATAGCTAAAATGTAAGTAGAATAAACACACATTTAACTTTTTGAAACTTGTATAAAGAGTTTTGGATATTTATTTTTGAATATTTATGTAAGAATATTAACCTTTGACGAGAAGAGGAGCAGGAGCTAAAACTGGAGATAAAACTTTTCCACCGTAAGCGCAGCCAATAACGGCGAGAATAACAAGGGCCTGTAATATTCAATTTGAATTTGTACTTAAGAAAATGATAATTGTTTTCCGAATTTTGTTAAACGAAGGAAACTGAAAATATTTAAACACACAAACAAACCTTAAGCATTTTGATGAATTGTATTGGACCAAGTCTGAATCTAAATGTGAAGTGAGCGATCATGATTAGTCAAACGGTTCCCTTTATATAGTAACTATCTTGAATGCATTGTGTGTACTCAATTATTAAACAAATAATTTAAATTCCATTTCAATAAATTATGTGCCTACTGTTTCCTTACAAGCGTATTTGTGTACAGCGTTGTTTATTTATGTGGTCTGTGCAATAATTTACACACATTCTACAGCTCTTATTAACTCTGATAACTTATTGAGGTTTATTATAAGCAGAAATTGTGAAGAAACGCCTATTTTTTCGTCTGCCCAGATATTTTACAACAAATCTGTAGTAATCTTGCTCAAAATATTTGCTAATCTAGTTTATTGCTTGTAATATTCACTTAAGAACAGTAATAAATGTGCACAGAAGTGTAGTAATGAAGATATATCAGTCATTTTTCCTCTTGGTTGATGTTTTTGAGATTGCAGGCGCAAGTTACGCTAAGTTGGTTTTCGTAAGTGTAAAGATATTAAAAACTCCTATTACATATTACTATTTAACTAAACTAATATTATTTCTAACTTGAACAAAAATGATTTGCTACTTTTCTTTAGAGAATTCCGAAGATTTTTTATGGGCAAACATTTTATTTGAATAAACTGATTGCATACGTGATAAATGTGATAATGAAAATATTATAAGTACAAATTGCTCAAAACTGTAAGCTAAAGTTAAAATTCTATTGCATTTCGATTTCGATGCTACATAATATCTAATAACTATTAGCTAAGTGTTAAGTACATAGTGTATTAGAAATCCAAAAATTTTCGTGGCAGATGAAATCCCTGTTACTTTTACAAATTATATAGACATAGACAAGAAAGCTTCAAATAAATAAATTGCTAACATCTATTATGAATCGAATGGTATTTCAAAAAGCTTGTAATTAATTGCTATCTAATATGCAGCAATAATGCAGTGAATGTAATTTATAGCCAAAGTACATCACTATCATCATTATTGCATTTTGTAATTGAGTATAATTAGTATTATATAACCATGTAAGTAAATAACTTTGAACATTTTACTCAGTAGACTCAGCACTGTGTTAAATTCACATTGTAGGGATCAATAACGTATTTAGGGGGATGAGAGTCCAAGCCCCCAACAAATTCCGGAAAAAGAGGTTATGTACGTATTAATGTAAGGCGCATTATAATGTAAACCCTTCCAGATTTCTAGGGTCCCTCCGGTACTAAATCTTAGATACGTTCTTGGAACTAGACTAGGCATCGCGTATCGATGTACATTTGTGAACTTTATTGTTCAATAAATCGAGGTTATAAACCTTTAATATTGTACAAAATTTGCAATCATTTTTGATTTTTCAATATTTTGCTCTTGTGTCTGCGTCTATTTGTATTTTAGTCACCAATTAGCAATGTTCTGGTTTTCTGCTGGAAATGTAATTAAAATTTCCAGATCTGCAGTTACTTAACTTAAATTGTCCAATCCTTTCATTTATTCCGATGAATTTGTTTGTTGTGTCCTGTAACTCCTGTATGTTCCAAACCAGACTGTTTTTTAATAGCAAAATTGCAAACTGTATTAACAGATATTGAAAATGGAAATTAGAGGATTTAAAAAAATATTATTGCAGTCACAACGAAAAACGAAACGAAAAACAGAATATTGGTATATAGTATATAGGTATACTTGTTGCTTGATTTTATCTATGAAATTATCCAGGTTTAATATTACAAATATTTACAGGAAGATGTTAGATATTACACATAATTATTTCCTTCTTAATACGTGCGATTATCGCTTTACCTTTGTTAATTTCAAAAATCACACGGTCCAATAAATAGATGATACACGTTTACTTAATTTCATAATGATTCAGTTTCATATATTTAGTGTGTGTACACACATCCAATTATTCCCAAGTTAATGTTATATGTTCCGTTTATTTGAAGAAACATGATTATTCGCATTTAGTTTTACATTTATACGGAACATTTTCTGCATGAATCAAAGCAGCAATTACAAACTGAGTTCCACAATGCTCTGCTATCTTTTGTATTCCAAGTGCAAACACTGCAACTGCACTTGCATCTCTTATTGGAAATACAATATTAGATTTTTGCACATGCAGTTGCATACTGAATTCTGTTAACTATATCATTACATATAATATATTTAAATCAATTACACAGCTATGTCACTATTTACTGCACATATATAATAGATCTATAAAAACGCATAACACAAAGTATACATACAGTATACATATCTTCGATAATATGTGCTTCTTCAGCGAAGTTGTTTACTAAATAAATTAGTTTCCCTTCTTGAACCACTGCAATTGCAATAGCAATAGCAGCATCAAATAATGGTTGAGATGAGAATGAGAATATCTTTGGAAAAATTATTCATATACAATTGAAATTGTTGCTTTGTACTGTAGGTCAATCCAAACAGGGATTCGAGTCAAAGCTTATGAGTCCATAGTCCATGTCACTGTTTATAAGCAGCTTTGGGGAAAATTTAATGAATTTTTGAAACGATAAACATGGATCAAGAAAGTCAAGCTAGTAGTGGTGTGCTTACGGTGTCTGAACAAGAAAGAGCACTTGAAAAGGTATTTTTTAATTTTCTTTATGCATAGATTAAGTACCTAGGTTAAATATTTCGTATAAAACTATTAACGTAAAAAATTCTAAATAGGTATAGTAGATAATATTCTTAAAAAATATGTGCAGAATTGATGGAAGTATTTAAATGAAGATGATGTTTTTCCTTTTTGCAAAATATTTTGAAAATATGCTGAATATGATGCAAACATTTGGTGCTTTTGGCAAGAGCACCCAACAATTGTTAAAAGGGTAAGTATTTTGATTTGTACATGTATTTCAAATGTTAAAGTGAAATATATTTATTTGTATCACAATGTATGCCTTAATTTTTATGGAATTTTGTAGATTTTCTTGGATACAATTACAAAATATGAGAAAAAATTTGATGCTGCTTCCACATATAATATTTCTGATGTTGTAACAACAGCTGATTCATTGTTGAAGCTGTCACTGCAGATAATGATAATCAAAACAGATTAAGCTCCCTTGATATCCCTTTGACTGAAATAAATACTGCGGGCAGCCAAAACAGATTAAATTCACTTGATATCCCTATGACTGAATTAAATACAGAGGGCTATGCAAATACGAACACCATTAGTATCAGTCTTAGTGAGAGCAATGAAGAAACTTCGTTTCCAATACAGTCGGAATGAAGCAGGTTCTAATAATGCCTCCAATCCAAACTAAATCTTTTTTAAACATCGTGTCATTGTACAAACATTTGTTGAATCCCTTTATCTTATTAAAACTTTATAACACTCTCATTGCATTTTAATATTACTTTAATCATTAAAAGAATTTTAACTATTGTTACAGATACTTAAATGTTATGATTTCTTATGAAATGTATAAAAATAGTAAGAGCGATGTCCTGCAGACTAACTGTGGTCGAAGTGATGTAAGCGCTTTATTACAGTGATTTATATTATACAAGGGTTGGTGTAATTTCTATTCATTCAGACTCAATGTAATAAAATCGAATGATTTTTGTCTTAAAAAATATACTGACTAAAAGATGACATCACTGGTTGGAAAAATATTATTTAATCTTTTAAGTTCAGATGCGATGGAAACTTGCTACACACTAATAAAAATTCCTCTTCATGAATAAACTAAACATTTCTTAGTTGAAAAATGTTGTTTGCCAAGAAAAGATGAAAATTCTTTTTGCGTTCATTTTGTGATTAATCCCGTCGGTTCAATCATCATCGATCACACGAGGAAAAATTGTGATAATTTCTGACAAAATTGCAACAGAAAAGCATCTTTGATCATATTCTACTAACTAATTCTCTGACAGAACGATGGAACCACCAATTAGTCTCCGGGCGAGAGGAGTGCTAGCAATTCGAAAGGTTTGTTATCGAAAAAACTACTATTTCCATGTTTTGTTCACCCATAATATTAACTGTGGTACTTATCTGCTCATCTAAATGACTGTACAGTGTACATGTGCACATATGCAAATTAAATTCATGAAATCAAATCAATATTTACTTTGTTTAGGTTGTGAAACGATGCATCGAGGTTCAGTTTGACTTTCTCACGGCGATACGACTCGTGAATGAGGACAGCGGAAAACAAATTCGAGAAGTAATAAAATTCTAAAATAAAATGCATTTGATGAAATTGTAACATCAATTCCCATTTAAAATATGATTTCTGAAATGAGTAGTAAAATTAAACATGCAAAAATTTGAATGCAGATTTTGTCAACGCAAGAGTTTGTCTCATTTGCACTTGGAGAAAGCGTGAGTGTTAAAAAAGAAACATCTGCGGATATAATGAATTACAATATAACACCTTCCAAACCCTTGCAAGAAGTAATAGAATTATAACATTAAAATGCATTTTAAGTAACTGTAACAGTAATTCCAATTTAAAGTATCATGTCTGAAATGAGTTGTAAAATTAATATGAATATGAATGCAGACTTTGTCAAAGAAGTTTTTCTCATGGGTATATGAGTTACCCGTGAGTATTCTCGAAGGAAAATGTTCGGGTAAAAAGGATTATTACAATGCTGGCGCTATACCTTCCAAACCCATTAAACCTCAAACGGCTTTGCCACGACGGCCAGGAGTAATAGAATTATAAAATAAAATGAATGTTATATAACTGTATATAACAGCAATTCCAATTTAAAGTATAATTTCTGAAATGAGTTGTAAAATTAACCATGCATAATATGAATGCAGTCTTTGTCAAAGAAGCCTTACTCAGTGGCATTGCAGGAACGCTTGAGTGTTCTGAAAGAAAAACGTTTGGATAAAATGGATTACAATTGTGACGCTCTACCTTCCAAAGCCATTAAACGCCCTCAAACGGCTTTGCCAGAAGTAATAAAATTTTAAAATAAAATGCATTTTCTTAATTGTAACAGCAATTCCAATTTAAAATATGATTTATGAAATGAGTTGTAAAATTAAAAATGCAAAATATGACTGAAGATTTTGCCAAAGAAGTCTGTCTCATGGGCAATTGAGGAACCCGTGAGTGTTCCCAAAGAAAACTGTTCGGATGAAATGGATTACAATTGTGACGCTCAACCTTCTAGTAAACCCGTTAAACGCCCTCAAACTGCTTATGCGGTTTATTGTGAAATGACCAGGTCGTATTTGAAACGTCAAAACCCGAAGTTAAGTTACAAACAGATCACGCAAAAACTCAAAACTGAATGGAACCGTTTACCCCCTGACGAGAAAGAATGGTGCAACGATTCTGCAACTAGAAATAAGGGTCGGTGGGCGTACGAAAACGCAATACTAAGATACAATCAGAGTATGCTGGCTAAAAAGTAGAAGGACATGAAGAACTCTGGATTTTCTGGTATTCCCTCTGTCTGGACTTGAAAAGGGAACAAATACTTTACTTGAACAAATATTTTCTGGTTGATACATTTTATATGTAAGTTATAAATACGTTAAATGATAAGCTAAATTACTGTGTTTATCACATCATTGTTAATCATATCTATTTCTATGTGTACCAATAACTAGACTGGTAACAGTTCTAGCACCAAAAATTCATTCAATGTTAATAAATAAAAGTTAGCATTTTCTTAATTGTTTTGGCATTTGTTGGTGCGGGCATGATATTTTCAACCCTTCCCGAATGTGTTTTCCATTCATGTATCAAATTCATCAACTAAGTAAAATTATATTATCATTCCCCATTAATACGTAGTGTACTTACAACGGAGCATGTGTTATTCGTCTTCACTAAACTACCCTATACACACCTTTAAAAAAATCCTAAACACTCCTGCATTTTATATCCCGATGGAAACATTGAATTCATCAAAAATCATCAACATCTTCCATGAACTTTAGCTGACTTGTAATTTTGCAATAGTTTTATCAGTTCAATTCATCGTCATCATTTTCCACCAAGTGGTAAAAATCATCTGTTTTTTTTTAAATTGAAAAACATCTTGGATCATATTTGAAGAATACAGTAAGATGACGGAGGAAAAGATGGAAGCGACGCAAAATGTTATTCAAAGGGTTTGTCAAAGCTATGCATGGATGGAAAAAATTATTGTAGGATTGTAGGATTGTAGGATATAAATAACTACCCCATATGATAAGATGATCAGTTTTACAATTTAATTTGTTCAGATTGCGAAAAGATACTTGGGGATTCAGCATGATTTAGTATCAGGACTAAAGCTCATGAATCGGAACAATGTAAGGATATATTTTAAAATATCAATTTAAAACTAATCGAATCCAACTAGTGATTTTTATGATACGAAAGACGAATTTTATGTTTCCATAAAACACGAATGTAGATTTCAACGCAAGAATTTGCTAAACCGGAAGAAAACATGGAAAGCAGTCCGGAGAAAATGAAGACTTTGCCAGATCTGAAGATACCCACGGCAGCATATGCATTCGGTATGAAAGGACCTTACAAACCCGAAGAGCCACCAATTACTGCTTATCAAGTTTATTTCAAAGCTGAAGAGTCTGATTTGAAACTCTTATATCCCAGCTACTCTGCCAAAGAAATTGCGAAAAAAATCAAACGTGATTGGGACATCTTAGATCCTCGCTACAAAGAAATATGTAAGGATATTGCAAATGCAAATAAGGTGCAGCATGAATGGGCGATGGAAAAATACAATAAAGCATTGAAAAATCAAATGCTTAATGGAATGGATTCACAGGCAGAAGAAAAAGAAAATTTTCGACTTCTATCAGCCGAGATCGAATATTGTTACCGGAGACCTCTCGCAAAATTGATGGGTTGTAGAAACAGAACCAATTCCTCGACTTCAATCATGAATTCCTTTGAAAGGGAAGTTGGAACTTTGGGAACTTTCGGTTTCATTATGTGGTTCATCGCAATTCTACTCGTGGTTGCACTCATAACTTACTTTCTACGTGGCCGAAAAATGACTAATCTAATGTAAGATATATATAATTGAGAAAATGGTGCTGTGAGTAATTGGAAACTAATTAAGTTTACGCTTATGTTTTCAAACTTAAAATTGATAGATTAGAATATAAATAATAAATATAACCTAATTAGTATAAGGAATTAGCTGCAATGTTGATATTAGATTAGCCTGTAGAGAGATTACTGTATGACTGTATCTGTATGTACTATAATCTGCTGAAAAGTATTACGTGTTGTATTATAAACTGATATTGTGTGTTGTAACATCCAAATCCAAAAAGTTTTTCCTCGATAAAAAAATTGCCGTTTTTTTAAATTAGCCTTTATGATGATTTTGCTCTGAATTTTCTAATAATTCACCACGAACTTGTGTTCTTTAAGTTATTTTCATTATTTTTCATCAGTCTTGGATTTGTCTATACTTATAGAATATTTCTTAAACTATACTGTAATTTGTCCACAATCGTTATCGATTTTCTTGAGGACATTATTACTTTCATCAGTAGATGAGACATAACTACTACATGATTCATAATTAGTAATTACTGAAGAAATACTCTTCTCCTTTTGTTTATTCTCAGGGAGTATTATATTGCTTTGCCAAAAATACACTAAGCAGAACATGAACCGAAGGAATTATAATACCAATATCTACAGATAGTAGTTAGGGCTGTGACTTTGATAGGAAGAATGAAGAAATACTTCGTTCCACATGGATCCATATGAGCTTCACATTAAAGAGGCAATTAAATCGTCAATCATGCAATGATATAATACTCATGTAGCATAATACTGTTGTAATACTTATGTAAGAATATTATGTGATCTCGGAAATCAATACTTCATTTTATTGCCTAATTTTTTGCAAATACAACGTTGTTAATACAAAGATAAGTATTGCCATTGCAAACGGGGAATCGATGGAACTTGAAACGATGCTTGTTCAGAGTTCCAGATAACTTGTCAAGAGTAAGACGAATATATTATTCATTCAGCATTTTGGTTTTGAGATTGAATAATCATTTCGAAGTAGATTTTAGTAAGTTGAAATAGAAACAGATATCGTGATGATTTCACAAAAAATCTTTTCTACTAACAAAATTTTAGATGAAATTTCATACAATAGAAATTCAGGTCTTTTGTACAGTTTTATGGAAGCCGTGTTTAAATACGGACAGTTTGGATTAGCTTTTTCATATTCTATCAAAAAAGTTTCTACTGTTGCAGGGACAAATTGCTACTTTATTTCGAGCAGCAGATTGTCTAAGGTGAAAACTTTATTTTTCATTTTCACATCCAATATTTTTAAAATTAAAATTATATCAACGTTTTCTTTCACAGATCATCTACTCCATTTTCTATTTCACTTTGTGTTTATATCTTGCTGTGCAAATTGTCGGAGAAAGATTGCGAGTTACGAAGTATCCTATCATCAATTGGATCAAACGGGTCACTCATACCCTTTTTGTTGTGCAACTAATTGCCAATCGTTTCTGCTTTGAAGGTGAATCAAAGAAAAAGTTGTTGCTGAAAATGTTTGCTTGTGCAGATAAAATAGAAGAAAAATTTGCCAACATGGGAATACGGACAGCATCTTTTTTCACAGTAAGTAATCCGTTTCCAAAAACATGCATTCTTTTGATACCGAAAATAACCAAGGGTGTACCCACCATATAGAAGTAGTAAGTATAGGTACTAGAGACTACAGACACTTTTGTGTTACCCAAATTACGAAAAAGGGAATTAATTATTTGCGGCTAAAGGCAGTAATTGGTTTTTTAATGCGTTTGGACTGAACCCATTACTGAATCCTGGGTATATACGCCCTTTAAGATAGCACACTATAAAACATCATTAAAATAATTTTTACTTATTTTATCCATATTACAGGTGAAGCGTTTGTCCTTTTGTATTTGTGGAATTACCTTGCTTTTCAGCATGAATCACATTTTGTTGGTCACAACTTTGCATGCAGTTCCTCATTGGACTCACAAAATTTCTAAACAATTCATCAGAGGCATTACTTTCAATTTGGTCGATTTTGATTGTGACACAGGTACCTAAATTACAATTTTGAATTGTTTTATTGTCTAAAGCATAAATGAATATTAAACGGATGATAATGTTAGTCTGTGAGATTTTATAAAAAATGTATATGGTATATTTTTCTGAAATTTTCTATAGCAAATGTTACCCTTGTGTATACATATGCCTACATTGGTATATTTGTGGAATTTCTATGTTGGAATTTATGGTATTTCTGCGACTGCATCCGGATTTGTACAGTTTTGATCATGTGGACTATCTTTAGAAGGTTGAACACAGCTCTGGAGAGTGGAAACCTGCAGCACAAGGATTTACCGCAAGTAATCATAAATCTACTGACATAAAATATTTAATAAAACAATTAAATGGTATGCACTATGATAGGAATGTACCCATAATGCATGAATTGCACTCGAACACATTGCTTTCTGGATATACTTGTTACTATACTAGGTATTCATATTTCATATTTCCATAATGATTTGTTAATGTAAGTACGAATGATTATTATGGAATTGATGATTAGCATGTGGCACATGGCAAGGTAAACAAGCCCAGTTTAATTTCAGGTTGTAGACATCCATCTGAAAGCTACAAATCTTATGACAATGATCAATAAATGGATCTCTCCCATAACGTTTTTCTCAACACTCCACACTCTTGTTTATACTTTCTTCTGGGCTAATTACACTCTTCAAGATTTCCATTTCAGAGGCTATCACATCATATGCATTGTTTTTCTATCGAGAAACATTTTCATTTTTCTTATGGCTGCTGACGTCAATACCAAGGTGAAGGTTACATAAACGTACAGATTATTATTACCACATTACAAAATGATGTTCCAATGATCCACCATTAAAATTAGAAATAAACGTTTTCTGTGTAAAAAACACTCACGTTTTGAGTTTTATGACAGGCTCATCGTATTTCGGATTGGTTGGAACAAGGCTGTTCTGAGAATGAAAGAATGCCTGTCATGGATCAGACAAAAATAACCGTTTTTGTAGCACAGATATACAATAGAGACTCCATTGGGTTCAAAGGACTCAACTTTTTCACCATTACGTCAACATTCATTTCTGGAGTAAGCTTTCAGCTTTTCCTATGTTAAATGTTTCAGTATTAAGGATTTTCAATTACATAAGTACTGAATATATGGGTTCTTGTATATTTCAGGTGATTGGCTTGATCATTACTTACACAGTTATAGTTACCGAATTTATGCTCGATGGCTCTATTGCACAGGAAGAAACTTCTCATGTACATGTTTATTAATGTATTTTACAAGGAAATCACTTGAACTCAAAATTTTAAAATGGTTTTACCATTATAATAGTACAATATTAATATAATTAATTAATTTCCTGATTAATTAGCTTAATAATTAAGTTAATTATAGTCCTATAGTCAATAATAACATAATATATTAATCCATCCTTCTAATTCTAATTATTCATCTTTTTCTTCAAATTAAACCATGTAACCTACTTTCTTGGTTCAGTTATTCTAATTTCTGCTGGAAAAACATATCTTATATTGATTCCTGCATTGTAATGAAAAGTCATTGTTAGCAAATCATCTTAGGTTTTGTGTTCATATTTTGAAGAAACAAACATACGTAGTGTACTTACAACGGAGCATGTGTTATTTTAGTCTTCGCTAAACACTATTTAATTTTATGCAACTATGTATCTGTTGATGATTGAAGTAATCAATGATCTACATCTATCTTATAATATTATACACCTAAATTCGTAGTGAAATCTTAACTGTTGTGTTAATTCTCAATAAAGTAACAATTAACTATTAAATTATAGTATTGGCTTTATTTTGCATTCGTTTTACATGCTGACTCCATACACAGTCATATTCACTTTATATTAAGAGTAAATACAGTTCTAAAGGTTGCATTAGCAGAAGAAATTTGCTTTTATATTGCAACTGAAACTAATTGAAAATGTGACTTTTTTACGTTATTTTGTCTGTGTAATAATATGTTACGTTAAATGTTTTTGTGTTAAAGAATATTTTCGGGAGTAGTTTGTTTTCATGGGCTGACTAATACTACGAGTTTAATATAACGTATGAAGGGTGCATGTATACAGATATTTGTAGCTCTTACCGGACAAAATTAAAATAACTGCTTATATGATTTACTGGGTAAAAATGATATAAGATGATAATATTTACCATAATGCATCATCATTAAATTTGTAAGGTCACACTTAAAGAATATATATACCTATGCATACATAACACACGCACAAAAGGTAAAAATCATCGATAATTTATGTGCATTCTCGCATGCAACAAAATACTTGAATTAAACAAGTAAATTCTTTATTCATGCCCACAAAAATGATTTCAAATTGAAAAATGTCCTGCACACAAAGTCAATACAATTAAACGCGCGAATGAATCATCTCCTGCCTCATTTCATACTTATAGTACTACCTGCAGAACTGTACAATTGCCAATACTATAGTAGTAGCAGAAACAATTTCTAAGCACGGACAAACAATATATGAATCAAATCAAGGTAGTAGTATATAATATTATGGTAATAGAGTATATAGGCATCTTGCTTGTGTGTGTTTATCTAAACCTGCATCATCGACAGACGATAAGGCTTTTACACGCATAATACACGCGTTACATTGTCTGCCCACATGTCGAACACGATTAAAAGCCATTAATCATCGACAGATCCTCCCGTTTGAAATGTAATTTTTACTTTTCACCACAAAGCCAAGGCACACACACAGAAAGAGATGATGATGTACGAGTTGACGTTGTTCGGACACCTTATTATTGCTATTACACTCTCTATACGTATTATAATCTAGAAATTCTTTATTATAACACATGACAATGACATTATAAATTTATTCTGCTAATCTTTCTTTTGTTTCAACAAAAGTTCACAACAATTTACATGCACACGGTCAAAAGTATTTCACACCTGTACAAAATTACCATACTCATTAATTAGGTACCTATATGAATGATGCATACTATGTAGGTACTACTACTGCGGTACAATATTTATCAGTAAAAGCACACGCACGGGGATAATATGCAAAATATGTACATTATGGACACTACGAAATTATTATTCTGCAGTTTAGTCATGGATTTCCATGAGAGTTTTTTTAGGAAAGGTAAAGCAAGGACTTGGTAAAGAATAAAATGAAAAGTTGATTCAATACTACAAATCGAAGGTAAATCTCTTAATAAAATATGAGTGTCTTGACTGTTGTCTTTAAACGAATGGGATAATATAAGAGGTCTGCTGTCCACTGCTTTTTATTGTGTGTACTACTACAGATAAAAACATTTAGGTATGTAGTGTAGTAGTAGTAGTAGATAGGGGAAACCTTCTTCTTCCTATTCATTATTGCCAGTTCTAATGGGATGTGATCGCAAGTCAATACATTGTTAGTGTAATATATTACGTACCTGATTAAATAATTCCATTGAATAATAAAACGCAATCTAATCATCCTACATAGAACCAAATTGATGTTTGCATATTTACTACGCGCTCTATACACGAGTCTTCATAGTTTTTGTATATGCAAGATTGTCTCTTATGTAAGGTACTTGTTGTTATTCTTCTAAGGATAGTAAAGGGCATAATCTGGTCCATTCCAGATCAAACATTAAATTGAACGCCAAAAAACTCTTGGCTTAATACTACACTCCTTTTTACATGGTATAGTGCATTCTAATCTTAACTTGCCACGACATAAGTACAAAAATAAATGTAGCTATCAGTCTTAATAGTCAATTAAAGGATTTTTTAAACTTTAAATGGATAAGTACGATACAATGGTAAGAAAGTAAAGTCTAAATTTATTTTCCACTCATTCATAACTTCATTCATGTATTCAGACACTTCAGAGAGGTAAGTGAGCTAATAAATAAAATAAGGTACCTTGCACCAAAATAAATGCAAACACAATAGACAGGGTGAAGCAGCAGTAGAAATGGATATTCATATTAAAAAGGCATATAGTAATAAAAATAAATGAAATGACTCACTTGACTTTTTCTTTCTTTATTATATAAGCACATAGTGCGTACAGTTCTGTATTTTATTTTACTCACCATGTATAGGTACACGTAATAGTTATATATGCACATTTATTATTATTATTATTAAAATGGGTTGGCAAAATCAATTGAATGATTCGACCTTTAACATTTAACTATTTATCAACTTTAGAATCAGAAGAGTGTGTTTTCATCTTGTTGTCTTATGTTATCAGATTATCAACCACACGTAGATACAATGACATTACTAATCCGTACAGACAAATAAATAAAATAACAACTCGCAAGAAAATGTTCATGAAAACAACCAAGCGTCTCTCCTGTCATTTGCGATAATATATATGAAGTAGGTATAGACACAACACAATTTCAATGCTCCTGTCTATTCATAGGGTGTCAGATCTGTCACACAGAAAACTTTAGTTTATAACTATATAACTCCACAGGTACACCAACTATATATAGTTCTATTATGCAGATATCATTTTATAATACTAATTTAGAGACGGTATGACATAATCTAATCTAACTCAACTAGTTGACATTAGAAGAGTAAAAGGTTAGAGTTGCCACTCATAAAGACCTCTTTAGGCTTTTTACCTGCATATCTTAATGAGTATTTACAAACAAGGCTCTACTAAAATAAAATTCTAAAGCAATGGTAAAATTCTTTA
Source organism: Pogonognathellus flavescens (assembly GCA_019776165.1). Taxonomy (NCBI): domain Eukaryota; kingdom Metazoa; phylum Arthropoda; class Collembola; order Entomobryomorpha; family Tomoceridae; genus Pogonognathellus; species Pogonognathellus flavescens. The sequence goes on from JABASD010001955.1 coordinate 27,272, forward strand.
GTTCACTTCATTTGCAACTTTTAGTTATTGTGAATAAAATGCTTAGATCCAAATCACGAGGTGGAAAATCTTACTATAATCGCGTTATTAAACGATAAAACTTCCATTCATTCAGAATTCAAGTACATTTAAGATTACGAATTTCAATTTTTTAAATATCCAAAGGTAAACAGCGGATAATTCATTTGTATTTATTTGAAAATTCTTTTCTCCAACAAACATTTAGATCGCATCTTCATTTAGATTCTTTAAGCTCATATTTTTCGTTGTAATCGTGTGTGTTATGTTGTAATTTTTATTTTACTGTTTATTGTTGTTTTTTACTATTGTGTCTATAATGGCAATCTCAACTTTTGAGACAATAAATAAATACATATAAAATATTGTATTAGCTCTACTTTGTAGTAAGATAGATTAAAGTACATTCCTTGTAATATAACATGTTCTGCAGTGTTTTATTAAAAATTACACAATTTTTTTCCGGATATGCTACCCTGTTTATCCTATTTAGTCACAAACGAAAGAGAAACTGTTGTGAGTTTTTCCTACGTGCTTGCAAGTAACAAAGTCAAAGGCACATAAAAAGCTCGCAGCCATGCCGTTCTTAGTCTACACCCTTAATAAAAAGAATCTTAAATTTCATTGCTCAATCGAAGCATTTTGTAAAAATGATAAGCAATACGACTGCTAAGCTTAAAGAGAGAGAGACAGAACCTTTACAACGAACTCACAGTTAACACTCTCTCATCAATCTGCATAATACACTTAACCTTTTGAAGCTTGAAATTGATAACATAAAATTAAATCTGTTAAACTGAAAGATTAGACATTTTTCACGTATTAGGTAATTATTCCCCACGTAATATTATTTATATCACTTTGAAGGTAACTAAAAGCTATTTATGTAGTGTAAAGATCGTAAATCGCTGCACATATCAGTTCATGTAATAGAAACGAACATTTCCACGATAAGAAATTGAGCTATAATTATGGGAGGGTGTTCACTGTCAACTAAGATGATAATCTTGATGTAACCTCACACTTTAAATGTGTCCAAATAAAATTAAAGGATTGATTGGTGATATGATTATATTTATATACCTATCTGTACCTACTCATTATATCTTACCTCCCTTATACAACGATTCCAGTTCTATATAGTTGTAGCTAGTAAAAAAATATACATTGTAAACAATAAACTCATGTTATGTTCTCACGTATGACATAGAACAATAATACATTTGCATTTTTTACAACATAGAAACTAACATACAATGTACACCGACACTAACTAGGCATATTCATTTTATGTTTTACCTCTGTAAGTGAAACCATGTAATTTGACTGTCTAATTAATAATAAGCTAAATACATGCTTTTATACTATAATGCGTATACAACCAGTCTACATGAGACATAACACTTTTAATTCATGTACAAGACACAACTATGTGAATGTATATAGTAATAGTAATCCATTAAAAGCTCCTTTAATAATAACTGTATAATCAATGCATAATTTTACTCTCGAAAAAATTAAATAAGATCTGTCAATGTGTAATCAAACACTTTGGGAATTACGTCACGTCCCTTTGTTACGTTTGTACGTGAGGTAGCAGTAAGGACGACGACAAAAAGTAAAATGTCAAATTGTAGCACACAGACAAACCAAACCCATATAGTGGAAAAATCTTTGCGAAGCCCTTTTACTATTAGTAAATTAGCAATAATATATTCACAATAATAATATTAGTAGTAATATTATTATGTTAATGCTTATTGATCAGAAATCGTTTCCAATGCAAATGCAGCATCCAAAAATTCCTTGCACGAAATTGTGCGACGGACAGAGAGCTACTGTTTCGTTGTTGACAATTACTTTTACTATTACTACTACTGTGTTGTTATTTACGAGCTCAATTCATCTAACCTGATTTACTTATCGTTGTTGATACTATGCCTCTTTGTATATAGATCGATTTGATTTTCTGTAGTTTACTTGTGTGTGTGTGCTTGTAGTTTGTAATGTAATTGGCTTATATGGGCGGGGTGTGTGATATATCAAAATACTCACCTTTGGTTTCACTCCAAGAGAGATAGGAGACGAAACCTTCAATGAGAAATATATGGAGAGAATGGTTTGCATTTAATATGTAATAACTATAACTAATAAATGCAACTGTAGCGCAGAGAGTTGTACAATTTAATGTAGAAATGGACATGGGAATTTTTTGGCGGACAAGAAGACGAATTATTGCAACGAAGAGTGTGAAGTGAGTGAGCAGTGCACTTCCACACTGTATTTATGGATATTTTATTGGTTTTGAGATTGCTTTAGGTCAAAGTAAGAGTAAGGTTAGGATAAGGTTTACCTCTAACGATTTTAAAACAAAAGGAAACCACGTAGGGGTAGTGTACAGGTACACTTATTGTTATTATTATTATTGTTATTATTACTACTGCATATTATATTAGGGTTGGGAGAAGGTGTGTGTGTCTCACTGTGTGTCTTTTGTGTAGGGAAATGTTTTTGTATAAATAACGGGATCATTGTCAGCAAGAAGTCACTCACAACTCTCAGTTCTCTTAAGAAACTACCACTCCTCTCCTTTTATCAAATTTTTGTGCTTTGCACTTCAAAAACTCCGAAATCAACATGAAGGCTTTCGTTGCTGTCCTCTGCATGGCTGCTGCCGCTTCTGCCGGTCTTGTCGGACCACAAATCGCCTACGGAGGCGCCTACGGAGGTTTGGGAGGAGTTGCCTATGGTGCCACTTATGCCGCCCCAGCTGTAAGAATTTCATACAAATTTATATAAAAAAATCTTCCGATTTACTTATACATTTGCAAAATAAGTTTCTAATTCAATTTTGTTTCTGTAAAGGTTGCTTCCCTTCCAATCTCCACCTACTCCACCCATGGAGCTAGAATCAGCCAATCTGTCCGTGCCGTAAGTTTTTCATATGAATAAAAATTACATTTACTCGTCAGAATTACAAATAAATTCGCAAATCAAAAAATTTTCGAGTTTAATTTTTGCAAATTATAAATTCTATATTTTGCAGAGTTTGAATAATTGAAATTTTGCAAATTATTAGTACGAATTCTACATAAACCTATATGCCGGGGCATTTCATGATAAAACCGAAATTTCAGTTATTTAATTATTTTGTCATTCTATTACTCTATAACTAAAAGTATGGATACCAACAGGTCGCTGCCCCAGTTGCCTATGCCCAACCCGCCGTCCAATACGCTGCCCCAGCTGTCTACCACCAACCCGCTGTCGCTTATGCTGCCCCAGCCATCACCAAGACCATTGCCCCAGTAGCACAATCTACCGCCTTCGTTAACCGTGCCCCAGCTGCCCGTCTTGCCGTTGCTGCCCCAGCTGTCGCCTACGCTCACGCTCCAGTTGCCACCTACGCTCACGCCCCAGTTGCCACCTACGCTCACGCCCCAGCTGTAAGTATTTCAAATTTTGAAGAATCTTCGGTTGTCGTTGTTTGAAAAAGTTTTACAATTAAGAGCATCATTTGTTGAAATTTCGCAAAATTATAATCATGAACTCGTTCTCTTATTCACTTGACTATAACTAGTATGGTTACCAACAGGTTGCTGCTGCCCCACTCGGAGTCTCCTACGGAGCCGGCCTCGGATACGGATCTGCTTACTACCACTAAATACTTAAATCGTTTTAAGATTTAGCAAGAAAAAGCTTGATTCGAGTTGTTATTTATTTAGGAATTTTTAAATTGCTGTGCAAATGAACTAAGGTCAAATTTTGTTAGAGAGTCTGTACAATGTACCTGTTACATCATTGAAATGATTTAAATAAAATTCTAAATTGTAGAAGAATATTTTATGTAGTTGAATGTATCACATTTTCATATTGCATTACTAAACAAGAATTGCATACAACTCTAGACAAAATATACTACATATACATACAATTCTACCTTCTACCTATAATATTTTTATACATACATAATAATATACATTCTTGCGTTCGTAATACCTATAAATATTGCATATAAATGTTTGGGTCTAAGGGTATAGCGCCATGCCCATTTGTGACCGGGTCTCAATTTCCGTTCCATATTTGAAATCACCGTGGCCGAAAACCCCAAAATACCGAATCACGTTCGAACCCAATCTTTCGAGACACAGAAAGGAGAATGTCGAATGTCGATTTATTAACGCAGGCAAGTATTGGACGTTGAGTAGGACCAATGCACGTAGTGTTACTTTTTATTCACAGCATAGTAAAAATATGAAAATGCCTAACCAAACCAATATAATAATTTCTATATTTTATGTTAAAATGAATGCACACACACACGCCTGTCTTGTATTCTTGTATATTATTTGCAAAATTATTTTTACCTCACAAAGTAAAGTACACGTATTAACGTATCTACATATTATCTAATAGAAATAAATGTTTAAAAGTATTAATTTGCTTCAAACATTATTTTGTGAGACGATTTGGTTTAGATATAATGATATAAATGAAAAATGAGCTATACCTAGTATTCCAATATTATCCGTTTTCTTAATGCATCATAAATAAAGCTGGTTATAACTTTGCAGATAAAGATGTTAGTTGCTGCATGACCTTGCACCCATAAACCCATATATCCAGATACAAAAAACTGTTGCCTTTTAAGATTTATTATGTATGGGAACGATATATTATAAGATTGTCTTGTGTATCTATCTGTCTATCTGTCTATCTGTCTATTCACTCGATAACTTGAGAACGAATTAACATAAATCGTTCAAATTTTGTGTACGTGTACTT
>JABASD010001956.1:0-32067 GCA_019776165.1 Pogonognathellus flavescens
TGCTCTACAGCTGGCTCTACAACCGGTCTCGATGAGCAATACATAGAAATGGATTTCGCAAGAAAACTCGAGCTTAGCAATGATGGTGGGTTGTCTACATTTATTTCTTTGCACATTTTATCAAAGTGGGAGTCAAATGTAATTATTCTGCCTACTACATCTCCATTAGCGATCTTAAAAGCCCTCCTGCCTTATAAACCACTATAGATCAAAGGACGGACTCGTAGCTATAGACAATTGATTTTGTTGTGTTCTTCATTTTACCTCTTCGTGCATCCAAAGTGAAAGCTATCAGATACAGTAATACAAGATCAATATGTACATTAAACAGAGTAGGAAAGCCTTGTAACTTTCTTAATATTCCTAATTGAATTAGACTGAAGGACGAAATTCTGTAGTTCACAGTTAGTGCACATAATGCCGTTCACTCATGGTCAGAAAATATAATCTGTAAATTCTGTGGAAACGTAGAGACTAAAGTAATCGTAAATACAGTCTAGTAAACAAGACACATTTGATATAAAATGATACACCATCGTAGAAAGCAATTTGAGTCGCAAGGTTGCGGTCTCTTGTTTTAGCGTGCTTCATTCCATTTAGTTTGGCATGTGTCCCGTTTTAAATAAACGTCCTTTCATGGACGTTTCACTCAATTAAACAGACCGGTAGCGTATAGGAAAAAACCCGTATAATTCTCTTAGTGTATTATACTCGCAGGCGTAAATAGTAGGCACATGCGATATATTTCCTACAAAATTGTCCGTATGCAATTATGTGATTACGTCTATGTACTTCCTCGTTTCCAGTGCATGTTCAGTTGGCTTGCACGTGTAGGATAAATGAGTGCATCTAGCTAGATATGCACTTTTGATGTCTCGTGCAGCATTCTACGATTTACACTTATAAACAGCCTAAGATTAAAGTTTGGGAAGGTTTCCAAATATTTTAATAAATGCAATGACTAATCTAATCTTGTGATTATTTATGTTTACAGAAATGCAAAGCAGTGAGTCAATTCAGAGCGGGACCCCTTCTTCTGAATATAATTTGGATAAAGTGAGTTCCTATTTGTCGGATGACATGGAGGGTATGCGTCCTACAAGGGCGTATTCTGTGGGTTCGAAATCAGACACCTCGTCCACAGGAAAAGGTCGTTCAGGGAAAATGCGATTGGAAGCTGTACCTGAAAGTAGAATGCGATCATGTTCAATGGGTGCAAACTCAAAGCCTGTCCGACCAATCTTACCATCTGGGCGGCACGGTCCTACCCACGGTGTTGCTGTTCCAAGTATGTCAAAGTCTGGAATTCCTGGAACACCTCTAAGTTCGTCATGGAGCGGATCAGGTTCCCGGATGCCTCCATATAAATACCCAAGTGTCTACAACAGTTCTCTTTTTCAAACTCAAAATAGTCATGTATCAACAGGCAGCGAGTCGGCTGACTCGGATTTGATGGAATTGGACTTTTCTCACAATAAAAAGGGAAGAAAACGATCTTTGCCTGGTCCGGGCGGTAACCTGAGTTCGAGTTCTAACTCTGGCTCAAGTAACATCACCAAACTCAGTCCTGTGCCAAAGGCACTGATTGTTTCCGGTGGAGAAACGCCACCAGGGCCAGAACCCTTGGAAAGTGTATCAAAGTCTTCAGTAAGTGGCAATGGAGGAAGTAGCATCAGCAACTCAAGATACCCTGCTTCTGAGCCAATATCAATCCAAAAAAGTAATAAAGTAGGGGACGGTGGTGTGGGCTACCCTGATTCAGGAGTGTCCATCCTTACCAGAATGACTGGAATGGATCTCAAAAAGTTAAAAGAGCTGGATGACAGTGGAGCTTACCTGGATATGGATTTCAGCGGGAGTAACAGTAGCAGTAATAATATTAGCAAGACTACAGATAAATTATACAGTACTGGAAGTTTTCCCAGAAAGTCCAGTAATTCGAATCTTCCTACTAGCAATAGTTTCTTAAGTAATCTTTTAGATAGTGTGAAGTCGATTGCGGGTACTCCTAGCAGCAATAGTAATAATAGTCCTGTGGTTGTGGTCCGAGCACATGATCCTCATGTGGCTCCAGGAAAAGCCCTGAGTTTTTTATCCAGTAATCCTAATACTAGTAGTAGTTGTAACACGAGCTCTCCGATCGCCGTTACCGAGCCACAGCCTTTAAGTCGTAGTCTAAGTAGCAGTAGTAATATCAGTACGACAAGTAACAATAGTAATAGCAGCAGTACTTCCTGTGTCAGCGTCAAAAGTCAGTATCTTCACTCACTCCAATGCCAACCGCAGCAAGGACAGCCTTCTGCAACGTCTCCGACTGCGGAGACCAGTCATTTCATTGCCAATTCAAGTCAACATTCAACAACACCTACCAACGTTTTACCTCTGTCGTTACCAATGACTCGAAATTCTGAAGCTCCAGGAGTTACAACTCCGTCTACTACGACAACTACCATAACTTCTTCAGCTATAACGACAACCATCACTCCCGGATTGTCCAGAATCGAGGAATCGCCAGAGAAACAAGATCCCTTTAGACTTCATCATTTTAATCCACTCCAGTCACCGCCCCCCTCTCCCTCGATAATTTCTCAAGACGGAGACCACCAGGTGACCTACGCCACAATTCAACACTTACCCCAAACCAGAAGAAGTCTTCATTTCTCCGGTGGAACTAATTGTGGCAGCACAGCAGCTTCGATAGGCACAAATGTCAAAGGAGCTGCCATCACCTACGCCCAAATAGACTTTGTCAAAAGTCCGGAAGTTAATGTAAAGAATAATTAATTAATGTACACGTTAACCTAAGATGATTAGATAATCTTTGTTATAATAATAATACAAAAGGTGATTTAGTACTGTTATACATACAGAAGACGTTTTAAACTGTTAAGCTAATTATAGCTAGGTATGAAGGTAACTTGTTGGTAAACGTAAGTTTTAAATAGTTCTTTGTAAGTCCACCAGAAATATTATTAGAAAACTTCGAGTGCACTAATTACCAATTCACTTGTAAGGGCTCCCGGTGTTGCTTATTACCTGTTAAATAGAATATTATAACTTAGTACGTAGATTAGTTACGAAATTATTTAGATTTCGCCATATTTGTTGTAAATACAGTTAGACTACTGTACTTATTAGTTATGTTGTGTTGTTTATGTTTCTGTTTTGATATTGCATATACCAAGCTAGTAAAGTGACAAGGACCATAAGGGCTCTGCTGTTTATGCATGCAGATCTATTTGTCACATGAATATCACAAGAACCAAAGTTTGCTTGTTTTGTTTGATATACAGCTCACGAAGTAATAGAATGTTTAATTGCATGCTGCAGATATATTTATGAGTTCAGATGTCACAGGTCAGTCGAAGACCACAATATTATTATTTCAGTAGTTGTCGCACATTGAATGGAATTTATTTTCTTGGTATGGTTTCCTATTTCTAGTTAAACTACAAGGTAATGTTAAGTATATTTGTTTTGTCCGAAGAATTGTATTGTCCATTATATTATGATGAAGTTGGTTATGCATAATCGATACTCCTGTCATCGTAGGCGTTCTTAGAAGGTGCGTTGCATTACACACATAAAATATCGATATTATGAGCTGATGAGTACTCCATTATATGATTACCTTATTAATTTACTTGCTATTTACCTTAAAGTGGGTTTATAGATTAGCTCACTTACTAAATGAAAATTTGTAGGCAAATTCTATACAGGATATTATAATACGCAATATAGTAATGGCTAGGAAATTTATGAAGGAGAAGATATTATTAACTTTTATCATGCGTTTAGAATGCTTTTAACAGCAGCGGTAACCACAACACAACGCGTTTTAATTGTAGTCACTGATTTTTAGATCATAAATACGTTTTCAAATCAGCTTTGTCATTTCAGTTCAATTTCGCTTTTGAGAGATGCCTATTTATAAACCAATGTAATATTATTACTTATGCCTAGATAGATATTATATTCCAAATGTATTGCAGTGTTACATAGAAATGCTACAGATATATTATGTATATATTTATTGTAACGGTTTGCATGCTGGACGTGCTGTTTGTTGAAGGATGAATGGGAAATAACAGAATTCCTAGTAGTAGATAGGTATGAGGTAAATTATAAATAATAAGTATTTAGGCAAACAAAAATATTATGGCACAACTTTCACAAAGCGGTTATATACACGGAAGTACATATTGTTATTTCCTGTCGAGTTGCAGGTAAAGGGATGCATCCACACACGGTGCAAATACAATTTAGCAATATGAACCCAACCAGTCACACAAATATTTTATTTAGATTTTCATTTAGATTGGAAAGCCAACATTCAAATCAGTATACAGGGATTAGGGATACAACCGTAGTAAAGAAAAACACTAACAATATTAGTAGCATGCGTATCACAATAGCCTTAGACATTAGAACAGAATAACTAAACCAGAAGTGTGTACAACTTTCAATTCAGCATCAAAGTACCCTTATTTGTAGCCGAACTTCACAAACAGATAGCAGGTTTATGTACAGAATTCAGTTGTCCTCTGTACAAGACAAGATTGTGTTCAACATTGCTCTTAACTACTCTACTATAGCAGCAGTAGTACAGTTACTTGACAGGAAATCAAATCTAGGAATAAGCTAGCTATAAGTCTTTAGGTCTACTAGATAAGAAATATTTTCAAAATACATACAGCATATACAGTACAGAAATAGATAGCATTGCAAAAACGCAAGATTTTTTGAACAATTAATTCAAACAAATGATTATATTCAGTTCATCACTACTATTGGAATATAAAATAAGTACACAGTACCACGTTGTGGTTGTAGCAGGAGAGTTTGTATATCAAATGTATTTATTATTCCCACACTACTATATACATACCTAAAATATGCTATTTACTTACCATATCATCATATACAATACATCTGTAATAATTTACCAATGAGGACTCGACGCGAGCTAAGCTTGGAAATATTTAACTATTAGGGTACAGCAATTAATACTTAAATAAGGAGATGTAATCTTTTTGCCAATGAAATTTATTGTGAAAGTATATCGTAGGGTATGTATAGGAATAGCAACTAAAATATGCAGGGAAAATACATTTTTTATTCTGTTACGTACTACAAAGCAGAAAAGAATTTTTTATGCCACGATAGCTGCAGTACTGAAGAAATTGTCATTATAGTCACTTTTAACAACTGCCATTTTTGCTTCTTTGCCGTTTCATTTACTCAGTACAGTTTTTACCGACAAAATACGTGTAATGTTTGTAATCGCAATTATGTTCATCCGATTACCGTCACTTTAAAAGACAGGAGCACAGACCATATACAGCACATTCAGTTTTTATGATTAATTACTACACACAAGCAAGCAAGTTAGCAAATTGTTCTTGCTGATAGTATTTCAGAGATTACAACATGAAAATGCAAATTATATTCGATAAACCAGAATTCCTTTTCGATTTACTACTGCCATACCATAATCCGAAATTACAGTACATAATTAAGTAATAAGAAGTAAATTACAGATATTATTATTATAGGTATAGTCGTATATATATCTTGAATATATCATCCTAACCTGCAAATCTTAAACGTAGCTATATTATACTACTGTTATTACAGTTCATTATTATGACAGCAATATTTGAGAATGAAAGAAAGAGAAAATGTGAATAATTATAGTGTGATTGCTAAGGAGAAATGTATGTGGAGGGTGCGGTGTGTTGTTGGTTGATGTTGTTGGAGAAATCAATAGGAGCTTTATACATAGTACACATAAATACGTAACACGGTGGATCGAAGTGTATGGATGCTTAAATTAAAGACAGCTATAAACTATATATAGTAATTAGTTTGATTGAATGAGAAGTTGAAGTATGGAGTATCAAATTATAAAATGCAGTTAAAATACTCAGTGTAGAAAGTTGACGTAGTTTTTAGCTACTAACTATATAAGCATCCTTTTGTGATTGTTGTCTGTGAAGCCCTATAGCTTTAAATAGTTACAACATGATGTCTTCGGAATGTTTCGAGTCTATTTTGATTGCCAGTGAATATGTGATGAGAGAAAAGAAATGCCAAGGTTTTTTAAGCATAAAATATTATAGTATTAATAAGAATAAATAGTTTGTAAATCATAAGGCTAAATAAATTGGTATTGTATAACTATAAGCATAACATTATTAGGTACCTATATTATAGCAATGTACGCAAAGTTCATAGAATGCGGGTATGGAAAATTTAACCTACAATTATGTAACTAAATTATCGGCTATTGCAGAATAATTACTCTATAAATGTGTAAACCTGTAAAACAAAATTAATGATTGAATTCTGGACAAGTCTCACGCAATGAATTGGCTTGAATAATAATACTAGGCAAAAAGCGAAGAGACATAAAATAATGAGATTGTGCATAAAAGTATTTACTTAAATATTATTATTGGGTAGTAGTTTTATTAAGAAGAGCTGGTAATTTACTTTGTACTGGCTATGGCTGCATTATTGAAATTTCTACGTGTTGCATGGAACTGCAAGTAAAATCACACTAATTTAGTGACAGAACAACGATTAAACCACACTGGGTGAACCACTATGTAACTTATAACACGTCAAAAAACTGTTATTTATTATAACTAAGAGCGCAGTTAGTATTGTAATTTCGGTACGTAACTACTAAAGTAATCTAAAAGGGTGTATTACTGTTGTCAACTTTATTAAATTACTAATAGTATTTACAACAATAATTAATTATTATTATTACGTTTACGCGAAGTTGTTATTATTGTTATTAAAGGTAAAGGAAATTGATATTATTAGTTACTAGTAAATGAGAATGATCGTTATAACTGTAAATAAAATAGCTAAGTTAGTTAAGTATGTGATAGACCATAGATTGATAGAATAAAAATTAGCTTAAGTGTTTAGAGAGAGAGAGAGGAAGAGAGAGAGAAAAGAATAAGGATAAATACATCGTAGCCGATCGAGACTTACTTAAATGTTAAGTGTAAGATCAAACTATACTCTATTTTCCTTGCTCGCATAATCAGAAGGCTCAATTAACCAAAGATGAAACGTATGATCAGATGTAAATGATACGCTAAGCTGTTTATCATAAATAGAAATTAGTAGAATAGGAAACTAGGTAAGTAGTATAGAGAGAAACAGAGAGAACGTAGAGAGATAGAAAGAAAGGAGATTGTGGACCTACTATAATAAAATATACTACTAGTGTTGTTATTGCTGTATAGAAAGTTAAAGAAAGTTATATCTCTATATTATACGTACCAATATTATTATATCATCATCATTATATATAAATAATACTAATAATGTACACAATAATTATCCTAAGTGTAAGGATTAAGATAATAACGATTAAAATGATGGACTAAGTAGATTGTAAGTGCATAGAATATACAAACTACACGATTACATTAAGATTGAATAATAATTAATACTATGATTTTCTTACAATACCTCGGGTAGTGAAACGATAAGTGGCACACTCTGCTGCGGCTACAAGTTTTGTGGAGGCAGAAGCAGGGAGTGTGTGTGCGAGTGCATGTAGTGCGTTGTAAGTTATTTATAAACAAGAATAGCACTAATTAGCTATAAATTGTAAAATATGTCACGGTTATTTATCGTCAATCTCTAAGGTTATCGCTTAGACGCTTCAGTTCCTCAAAGTGTGCTGCGTAGGAAGAAATGTGTACAGTGCTACATTTATTCTGCATACACGTGGCGAAAAGCACACAGGCTAAATACAACAAATATATAGGCACAATAGACTACTACTACTATACTACTCTTTATTACTTATTATCGTAAAACGCCTATCATTCTACAATTCAATTGCAGTTTATAAGAAACTAAACTATTTGTTAATAGACAAAAAAATTATTATCTTTGTGTCAATACTGTAGGGGTAGATGATCAGTTTTTAGTACTCCACAAATGTACTGAAGACGAATGTACTACGATTTAGTTCATGCAATGTTGATTATCCGACAGTAATAAAAGCCTGTAATCATAAATCAATCAAAACTTAAACCTTTGTATTTCACGTCTACTTATTTACCATTTCTTCCACTCATTTCATACGTGCATTTATTTTTCATGTGGAGATCTTCTTTTTCAAAGTGTTGGAGATGGACAACCTATGATATTGCATTCTAGAAATAATTGTTATGTAAAAGATATAAAGTTATTTAGCTTTCTGCGTCTTCAATTTTAATTCATATTTTTAATGACACGATTATTAACTCAAATGTGATTTTGTTTTAAAGTTAACTTTATTATTCGATTGCCCACAGCAATCTTCTTCGGGAATTATGAATTCTGTTATTAGTTAACACATATCATATTTTTAAGTTCATAAATTATCATAAACGAAAGAGTGAGTACTGAGTAGGCGCATTAAAAATCTTATCCGTTAATATAAGACTGAACTTTCATTTTAGAAAAGTCTACAACTGACTAATGGTCATAAAATGCATTGAAATGAAATATAAGCCGTGAAACGAAGTTCATAATGGATTTAGCTAGTGAAAGTTTTATTACAATAAAAACCAGGTAGTGTAGGTCAACAAGTAGGTATCTTACAAGTTCAAGTAGATACAAGTTTTTACATAAACGAGACAAAAACATTTTAGGATTTGCAATAATAATATTGGATATTAACATTAACTGCTACATACTGTTAGTTTAATTTTAGATATACAATGTTTGATTACAAAACACCAAAATGTTATTAATACTATTAAGTCGGTAACACCACATTTGCTTTGTCTCTCTTTAGTTCTGAAGCAAAAAGCTAAAATAGCAATATCAGTAAGTACAATTACATCAGTAGACCATTTATATTATAATAAACTATATCTGCATTTACATTTACAAAAGTTAGCAGTAAGTCACACTAAATATTTATTTAGTAACTCGTACACAGGCTTAGAATTCTTAACATTAAACTACGGGATCCCATTATACATTACTGGATATAATTTCCGCGTGATGATCTCCGAAATTAATTGACACACTTTAGTTTAGGTACCCGAAAAATGACAAAGTAAACTAGCTAGTAGCTACTATAGGTATCTAAAAACACTCTTTTGCCACACCAAATCAAATTAATAAGAACATCACGGTTAATGGACCAGAATTGGTTTGTAAACATGAACAAACGTACAACTACTTTAATTAATTAAATTTACACAGCCCATACAACGCAACAGTAGTACGAGTCTATATACGGCTACAACAGTACTGATATTTATTGCTAATACAATATTTCCACATACTTGTCTCATCTCTACAAATAAAATTTACCTTCCCTCGTCCAATTACTTCTACTTCATTAATTTCCTCATGTTTTCGTCTCTCTCTATCATTTATTTATCAAGCAATCGATATACTATGTATAACCCATGTAAGAAGTATTTATTGTATGTAAGGTAATTTCTCATTTTGTAAGTTTCTTCATATAACTTTTCTCATCTGTTTGTTTACATTTATTTTCGATGAGTTACTCTTTTCTGGCCACACTCTGAACAGAATTTGGCCAGAGACGTTGGATACGGTGTCCCGCACTCGAAACAAAATTTAGCTTGCAAGCTACAAGTGTTATTATTATTCGAAGAAGTATTTTGAGAAGGCAAAGGTGAAGCAGCACTTCGATTGCTTGGGGACGGAGACGGCGATGATATTCGCATAGGAACATCCTTGTTGTTTTCATCTTCCAAACTGGACTTACTCGACGGATGATGAGATTGCAACGACAATTCTCTTGTTGGAGAGAGAATTCTTGCAAGTGAAGTGTGGGACGGAGACGATGAACTTCTTCTGGTAATAGGAGCAGAAGAAGGTGGCTGAGGCGATGGCACACCTCCAAGACTCATTAATGTTTCCAAAGCTTCAAATTCCAAGTCTGTACCATCCGAGCTAGAAAAACAAACATTGGTATGTTATTATTACATAATGACGACAGGGCAACAGGGTTATAATGTTCTCCCACTCGCTATAACACTACTACTATACTTCATTATTATTATTATCAGTATATCCTTTACATATTATATAGTCTTGAAGATATATGTACTTCTACCTACACTGCTACTTCATTGCACTTTGCATTGTTTTCAAATGTAATGTGATGTGATTTTGATGTAGTGCTCTGGTACATAAATTGTGTACGGATTTCCTCTTGTATCCTTAAGAAAACAAAAGAGTGACTCGAGATGAGTTAGTTTACTAAGTACTCACATACATTATCTCTCGAGATTCAAACAGCAATAGCTTATTGTAACTTTGTATGCTAGCTATTACTATAGCGGTGGCACATACAAATGCTGCAGTAATGAATCGTTCAAGCATGGAATGTCTGGAAAAATATTTGTTCCTAAGCTCTCCCTTGCTCCTATCGCTTTTTTGGATACTTATACCATTCTATTTCCTACTCCTCCGAAATATATCATTTCATTCTCCCAGGAAAATATGTTGAAAGTAATTTATTCTCATGTAGAAAAGAATTGGATCTTTTGAAACAGAGTCAGGTAGGTATTTTATAGGTATAAGTATACATATATAAGCGTGTGAACCCTGAAATCACAAATCAGGATCGTCAGTACGGCAAAATATAGGGAGGAAACTTTCAATGTTACACATAGTATTTAATATTATTTTGTTTTTCAGCAACTTTCAGTGCATATAGGTATACCCATACTTAATAGCCTATTTATTAATTTAGTTATAAACAAATTAATATAACAATGTTATGAATAATAGATATCATGTCAGTGTCAGTATGTCAATGCATTCTTGTACTGAACTGAATCAATTAAACCGTTGTGCTGTATTATATTACATTATACTGTAAATATGCTTAAAATGATGATTAGTGTGTGTAGTACCACATAGTACCACAAGATAATAATTAATTCTAAAGAGAATTATTTAAGAGATATTGCAAGTAAAGACTTAAAGAGGAAGCTGGATTGACTAATTGACTATGATAAACTCTCTTTTTGTGAATTTATACACATCTGCTATCAAAACACCGAACACGTATACTCAATGCGTTTATATGCAGCACTCTAGGAAAAATAAATTAATTGCCAAGCCGCAAGTAGTGTAGTGCAGTAGCAAGATAACTTTGCTTGCTTCAATTAATCCTTTTGTCCTGAATTTACTCCTTCTGCTTGGGTAAGTATGCATACGTCTCGTCCGCTTTAAATGTATCTTCCTACACATATAAATGACTTTTCGCTAGGCTTGTACATACACAAGAGTGTGATAGTTATAAAGTTATAACTACACTCTGTACTCTGTAGATACTCAAATAAATCAAGAAGGCAAACATAATTATTTATTGTTTCTTCATGAAATGATGATTAATTGGGTAATGTTGCAGGCATGTCATGTATACACCCTCCAAAACTGGATCCCCAAAGACATACATGACATTGAAGAATTTAAATAGCGGTAATTAAACATTACCTTTATAGATTTCCAATTAAACAAATTAACTTTCATTTTTAATGGGCTTCTGTATCAATGCGGAGGACCACGGACAATACATAGCTGAACAAAATCTATTTATGTTAAATATTGTATAATTAAAACCTTGAAATCAAAATATCATTCAATTCAGAATGAGAAAGTCAATGCGGCAATTAAATGACTTTCTGCAGTAAGCTGTGTATTGACAGATAAATGTCAACTTGTACGTAAACAGTAAATGACAACCATTGAAGTCTATTAGAAGTTTAGGATAAAGACACGAAAGAGCAAAGTAATGTATAACACCTGCAAGCAAGAGTTTGCAAGCGTTTGCTCTTCCGTGTGCTAAAGAGCATTAAACTCATTCTATATTTTAAAAATGCAAGTTTGATTTTGAAAACATTATCTCCCTGAAATAAATAGAAAGTTTCACTCGTTCAGAAATCTACGAAAGTGATAATATGGATAATATAAAATTACCAAGTAGTTCAACCGTTTTAACTTTTTCAATTGGAGTTTTTCTGGTATTGACATTTATGATGTATAATAACGTTTCAAGAAATGACATACATTACCACCTGTGTTCCTCATTCTATTTGCCCAATAGTTCTTCAACAAAAAGTTCCCCCCCTTCACCTTCGTATTCCATGATTAATATTGAAACTCTCATAAAACAAGGATTTTCTCAAAATGACTCTAGAATGGTCGATTACATCAAGAAACATCATTTAATTCCACCTTCAAATCTCCCCTACAAATTAAGTAATCCGAATGACGATCCGGGAACTGGAGAGTATTACAATGGACAAAATATTCCAGTGAAAAAGATACTTAACAATATGGTACCTGCATTATTCTTTACATATGCACAAATTATACAAATTGGCATAAAAATCTCTTTCGCTAATACTTCTATATAAAAACTCCGAATTTCATTCCTTAGCGAAATGGATTTTTCGTGGACGCTGGAGCTCATGACGGAGAATATATTTCTAATACCCTGAATCTGGAGAAAGACTTCAATTGGACAGGTGTGCTAATCGAACCATCCCCAATAGAACTCAAAAATCTCAAAAGTAAGAATAGAAAAGCTTGGATTGCTGATGTCTGTGTATCCCCAACGACTGTGCCATCCACTTTTCAGTATCTGCATAGAGTGGGATATACCATTGCAAGCAAATTAAGTAGTCCGCAGGAACAAAAAGGGAAACTTTCGTCCGATTGGAAAGCCTATGATTTGCAATGCTTTCCTGTTTTTTCCATATTGTCTGCATTGGGTGTCACAACGGTGGACTACTTCAGTTTAGATGTAGAGGGAATAGAACTCAAAGTTCTCAACACCATTCCCTTTGAATCCGTTTTGATAAAGGTAAGCTTAAAGTAAAACCATTTCGACATCAATTCTTCCTAAAATTATACTTTACTCGCTTTACTGAATACATGATTTGCGAAATAGATACCATTGTCTTTCGGTGATTTAAATTGATGTATGTTATGCAGGTATTTTCCATAGAATGGAATTTAATCCCCGAAGGAAAAGAAGCTTTGAAGGCATTTATGAAAACTAAAGGCTATCATGTTGCTGCCGAGGTGTATCACGACTTTATATTTGTTCATAATTCGATAAACTATGATAAAAAGCTTCTAACAACAACGGAAAAACCAAAGAAGACCTAAGGACATTTAATTAACCAACCGGACCAACCCTTGTCCAAAGTCAAAGTGATTCGGCTTCTAAATTTCAGTATGTACTCAAGTGCTCACAACGGATGTTTAGAAAAATGTATATAGATGTTCTAATATTAAGTCTCGATGTTACTTTAAATTGTTTAAATACCTTTAGAATGAATCTTTATGTTTCTACTTTAATGTACATGCAATTGTTTTGAAGTTATCGAACGTAGATAAATAGCATGGATTTGTGTAATTAAAGTGTAGCAATTAATACAAGTAGAATGCTGAATCATATTATTTTGGTAACATAACTGTTATCGAACAACACACGTTCATTCGTACTGATGTACCTGAATAAGGACAGAACACGACTGACACGCGTTTATTTTGGTCGTGTGCACACAAAACAGCATGACAGAGCTCGCAGTGAGCTTAAATCTACTTATGTACTCAAGTAATGTGAGATTTAGATAGCTTAAGTTGTGTCGTTCCCCAAGATAAGGATTTCCGGTTAAACGTTAAATCGAGTCAAAAAGTAGAACGCGTCGTTACGAAAAATGTATTTGCGGTGAAGCCTTTAGTAACACCAACACGTACAATATAAATGTAGCGTGTGCCTGTAAACGCAAATACTATCAGTCATCTCAATTCTCCACATACCTATAGCAGTTATACTGCACAGTCAAATCTCAAGTGTTCTACTACACTTCCCGTGTACACACAACAAATGACAAAGCGAGACGAAATAATTTTTACAACTTGTAAAAAACGATCAACTATGTGCAGAGCTAAACACATGCTTTTATGTGCGAGAATGTGTCTTTACGGGTTACCTATACTAAATTTTATGTACTTTTCACATATAAATAATATTTGTGCACATTGCACACACACACACAACATTGTGTCATCGGGTTTATGTCTGTAACTGTGTTTAAGTAATGTACGTACAAAGATAGAAATAATTTGCAGCTCACCGGCTGAAAGCAGAGTCTGCACTGCTAATATTTGACACAGCCCTGGATTTATTGTTGTCGCCAGCGCTGATGCCAGCTACTTGGGATTTCAACTGATGAGAAGGATGAGAGTGAGAACGTGAACTTTTTTGCAATATTTGGTCCCAGTAGCTGTCATCCAAAGTGCTCATGTCAAAAGCAAAAGGATCTGTTGTTGTCGTCGCACTCAAAGAGATAGAATCATAAGAATTTTTTCGGGGACCATCTGTTGAAGTGGAACTTCCATCCGTAGTACTTCCGCTGTCAAAATTCAGTCCTAAAGTTGGAGCTGTGACGCTTTGAAAAGCCCGATCCAGTCCCACTTTCCTTTGAGTTCTTTTATTATTATTGTAATTAGATGCCGGCTTCGTTTTCAGCAATTCTTCCAACTGCTTTGCTGCTTTCTCGTAAGGGTCGTAGTTTTTCCCGGATTCTGAAGACATCATTAGTTGACTGTCTTTTGGTCTTGGTTGCTCTTGTTCCATATGCATCGGCATTGAATTTTCTCGATGCAACAAATGATTTTGGTTCTGACTCATTTTCGTCTTGCTGAAGAAATTCATTGGAGTTATTATTAGCGATGTTGGGGTGGTCGGTATTGATGTATTTTCAGTTCCTTCCGGTTCAACTCTCTTAGTCCGGAAAAAGTTTTTATGCAGACTGGAACGACTTTTAGAGCTGCGAGAAAAGTTATTGCTGCTGCTATTTCGAGCTGTGTCCTGTTGACCGTAGCCTGAGCCTCGAACATGCACGTAGGGATTTGTTGTTGCGGGTAGACTTTCCGTCGATTTGATTTTCTTAGGGATATTACTCGTAGTGTTGATTCTCATGGGAAGTAAACTAGTCTTGCTCATTTCCTTGTTATTGTATAGGTAACTTTTGTTTATCAGATTGTTGATTTTATTCGCAGTGGTCGGATTTCTGACTGGTGAAGGTGATGTTCTTCGAGGCTGACGGTTAAAATCTCCGTAGCACGATGATGATAAAGACTCGTTGGATTTCTTGAAATTGTTCTTGAGATTATTCTGTTTACTGTAAAGAATGTTGCTGGGTCCGTCAGATCGTCTCATGCCAAACAATTTCAGTGCCATACTAGCAAAATCTTTCGGTGGAGAAATAGAACGTAAACTGGAACAAGAACTGGATCCTTTCATCGGTCTGTACTTTGTTCTGATTTCTTGTCTTTCCATAGCTTCTTCCTTTTCTCTTGGCACGGGTTGAGTTTCATATTGTTTGCGGGTGAAAAGCTCTTTGCAAAAGGACAAATGACGATCAAAGGCTTTTCTTCCAAAAGAACGACGACAATAAGGGCACTCGGCTGATGGACTTAAAGCTCTAGCGTAAGAAGGCAAAGCTTCCCCACCGTTGATTGAGTTGGTAGCCTGCGATTCTTCAGATTCGGATGCATCTCCTCCATGAGTCTCCGATGGTTTGTCTCGACATGTTGGTATCTGAGATTGGCTTCGCTCGCGTCTCCATGGAGGATGGATTACACTATTGTTGGCAGCAGAATTTTTCAGTCTAGTGTTTGTGGTGCAACTCGTACCTCTCAAACTGCTTCTATTCCGGGAGCCACGAGCAAATGCAGAAAATAGGATCTGACTTTCATCCGGAGGATCGTACACCGGTGGTGGAATGAAATCTGCAACGGCAGTTCCTTTTATTCGTGCCTCTGCTGAATTAAATTTTCCCCGACTAGGTTTTTTCTTTGCTTCCACATGAACCTGAACGCATACTTTCGCATGTCGTTCCAATGCTTCCGGACTAAATGTCCTGTTACACACTATACATGGTAATAGAATTTGTATCACTTGGGTTTCTTCAGGTTCGTCACTCATTCCTCCGTTATTTTCATTATTTTCTCCTCCAGAATTGTTTTTATCGTCCTCATTACTGAGACTGAAACCCGTGGAATATGATTTGGACAGTGGGAGCTTCCAGGCAGGCACAGAAGACGACGAGTCGGAGCTCTTACAGGAATTTGTATCACTACTTGTCAAGACGAAAGAATCCATCCGCGTTTTCCTAGAAACATAAACAAAAACTAATTAGACACTTATGAAAAACGCAGATATTCATCCATAAATTGAAACCGTGTAAATTATCAATGCACAAAAACCTCTAAATTAATTACTATTGCTAAGACCGCCACATGCTTGATCCGCTTTTTGCCTTTTATCAATAATTAAATCGCAACTTACGACATGCACATACTTTTTCTTTCTAATGTGCAAAAATGCATTCAAGAAAATCCTGTATCTCGTTAGCTTAACACAAACAAGTCCTACATTAATCAACCAACACTCTAACTTAAAGAAAACAATTTGTACTGCAATCCTCTGTGTGTTTGTTAGTGCACGATACGCTGAGTATTTTTTATTGCCGTGTATGTTGTGTTAAAGATACGGAGAAAAGCACTTTAGAAGTTGACTGTGTAAGGTAAATGTAAAGATTTGAGCTTTGACTCTCTCGTCATGCTCAAAATGAAGAACACACACAGATCTCAACTCACAAGAAGTGCACGTTCAGAAAAGTAAATGGATGGAGGAGGGAGCCGGGATTGAAGGATGACAAAAAGTTTATTTGGACATTCGAGGAATTCCCTTCAAGATGTTATGATTTTACTTTGCTGGTTAGAACTTAGAACTATTTCCCTTCATGGACTGCAGTTTTGCTTTTCTATATAGTACACATATAATTATTTCACACAATCTGAATACATTGTGCATTTAGTAGCCTGCCTGTCAGTTGATTGGTTAAATAAGTCCAAGTCTGGTTTAACTAGTTCTGACTTCTCGCAGTATTATAACACTACCAATGCAATGCCATATACAGCAGGATAGAGGAAGAAATAATTTTGCCGATGAGAGTATTGCATGACGAATTGAAAATAAATCGTAAAACAAAGCCTTAATTTGCCTGGGTAGAGTATATAGTTACCTCTTACACTCTTATATCGATTGCCTTGTTGTGTAAGTCACATTTCGCGTACGTAACAAAACATACCTTCACATTCACATACCAAAACTGTGCATATACAATATCAAGTGGAGCTCCATGTATTATTAACGATTTATTACAGTATTGTTTTGATTTTTGCTTAAAAG
This sequence comes from Pogonognathellus flavescens, assembly GCA_019776165.1. Taxonomy (NCBI): domain Eukaryota; kingdom Metazoa; phylum Arthropoda; class Collembola; order Entomobryomorpha; family Tomoceridae; genus Pogonognathellus; species Pogonognathellus flavescens. Next base: position 17,288 of record JABASD010001956.1, read on the forward strand.
CATTCGTCTTCAGTGAAGATGACGTAGTATACTTAAAACTCACCGTGAATATATTGCATTGCATGTAGTAATACACCTTTTACCACGTTCTTTGTACATATTTAAGCTATACCTACAGATGTTTTAAGCAAGTTGTGATTTTCAGCGATGAATACAAATTACATTCGAATGAGAAGCACAAGGACGTTCCTTAGTGCAGAATGACAACGCTTTTACGATGCTTAAACACATACACCTTTAATAAATGCAGTGTTATGCGATTTACATTGTAAAATGTTATTCTTACCCTTTTCATGTAACTATCTCTGCTATAAGCACTTATGTACAGACAAAGAGGGAACATAGTACTCAAATAATATACCACATAATTTTTCCATCATAGAATACACTCACATAGGCACAAAATCGTTTTCAATAATAAAAGTATTTGTAGGTATCAATTTTTGAATAATAGAGTCCGTATTGTTAGCTACGCTGTCTTTAATATTCATCTACCTATTTATATTCAAATTTTATGCGTACAATATCCCATCTCTGTAAGTAGGTATTTTATATGTCCATTATACTGTTGTTGTTGTGTATTCTTTTTAGCTTAGCGAATTGTGTTGTGTCACGAAATAAACAGGGATTTGCTTTTGTATGTATGAGCTTATAGTAATGCGTATGTGTCATATTTTGAGTTTGTAGTATTTAATACTGTCAGTATTGCGCTGGGTTGCTTTTGGTTAGGATATGATGAGGGTAGAATTAGAATTGTTACATTCTCAAACCTAACCTAACCACCTACGACATGTCTGTTGTATCTGTTCTGCTTTTTCTGCCGTATGGGCTGTTGTTGCTGTTTGCAATATTATTGATATTTATTATGCTAAGTTATTCATTTAATCGATCTAGATTATCCCACGTCGACTCAACTACCTACTATAATCATTTCTACAAAACAACAACCCGCGCAGTGTTCTTTCACTCACTCACACAGTTATTCTCATGTTCTGAATAATCTTAATAATTTTGTTACACTAGATGTACGTAATGTACGTAAGCAAATGTTCTAGATCATTCAGTCAAGCTGTGCGATGTACATTTGCATTAAACTCTTATCATAAGCATACGAGTGGAAATTTTGTATCCACCTATTCTACACAGATACAATGCCTGATACTCGATATGTATTATAAGTTGACTATAGTACATCAGTATATATATCTCGTATAATTTGTAAAGACCGAGGATTATAATAATAAATAGCTATTGCCTATTAGCTCTTTGCAATTTCTAAACACATTATTTTATTCTGCCTAGTTCACGAACATTAATTTGCTGTGCTAATGTATACTGCAGCTCAACTGCATTAAAATGCGAAGCTACAGTGATTTCGGGAGAGTTCTTTTGTGAATTGTTAATTACACGTAACGATATTATTCTGTTCGTTTTGGCGTGCTGGGTGTAGTTGTATTAAGAATTTTGCATGAACAGAGAATTAACTTAGGAAATAACCGAGGCCAAAACTTAATCCGTCTTCCTTTTCACAGAATAAGTACTTAATTACCTGAGCAAATGTACACAGTTTATTAAAAATACCTATACCTAACCTAACCTACTTGCAAAATCGTGTTACTTCGTATTTCTAGAATTTCTACTGCTAAAATTGCACTCTGCACTGGAATCAAATGCGTCTAATATAACTGTATACGTAATATAGTGCTGCACTTATATTTATTACTTTAGAATTTAAGTACTTTAACAACTGAAACTGCGTATTAGCCTGTACCGCCACCAACTCCGTAGAAAGGGAGGTTGTAAGCGAGTTTCGTTATTATAGTAATTTTCTTTCAAGATAACATCAAGATTTAGGAAGCCATAAGCTACAGTAGTATATATAGAGAGGAGAAATGCAAAGGTCAGAGGATTAAATTAAAGCTCAGGATTTCTACCGTGTGCCTTATGATACCTGTTATGTTGATACACACGGTATGGTGCAATGTATAGGCTTTTCTCTGTAAACGCTTATTATAGTTGTTAGATAAGTATAGGTAGTGCAATGTAATGGATTGCAGTAAAAGTTTTTTTGTGTATCTTTTGTGTTCAAATAAAAGTCATGTCAAGTCTAGCGTTTATATATGGGATAATATGTAACATGTACTACTTCTATAAGGTTTGTATTTGCACATGCATATTCACAGGGTTGACAGTTGATGCCTGTAGCTGAGGTATAATATTCCACATAGGTGATAGGTGTGCTATATATCGTGTAGTCGTTTGTGCTATCAGTTTTTTCATCTAACAACCAACACAAGCTTTCTATTATATACACGGTTACACTCTTATAGTATAGGTATTGCAGCTTGAGCAAATATCACTGGAGTAGGTCAGGTTACGGCTATTACTCCGTCACTCACTGTGGCAATTGTCAAGTTTCAAGACGTAAATACTAGACACTTTGAGATAGTGGGCTGTTATTGATGTCCTTTCAGTCCTTGGTAATTATATTCACTCACAATTTCATGTAGGAGTCTTAATTCGTATTCAGCTAAAATTTAATATGCTTATATGAGTGAAATATTGTTCTGCAGCTTATAACGACAGAATCTTGATGTCAATTCGCCTGCATCATTCCTCTGTCACATTGCAGATGAGCCTTGGCTGACTCATGTCTATAAGGTTATGTGAGACTTAATGATTCTCCATAGAAGATTGGAGGAATACTTATCTCGCTGAAAACTATATTATATATACGAGAGTCCGAAATTCAATTAGGAATATTATTGACCATGACATTAACAGAAACTGGAAACGAACTTGTATTATACTGATGGATTATCAATATATTGTAGAAAAATATACGAATTCCAGGTATACTTATTCGAATCTATACATAGGCAAGTATAATTCTTGTAATTGCTGCAATCCTAAGTTAATTAGTGTTACTCGCATGTACGCATGAGGATCGAGTCGATATTCCTGTAGGTATAACTGGAAAATAATTGCGTTTTCTCATGATAAAATTTCCGTCATATCGACTAAACATGAAAGCTTTGCTGTCTATTAATAGTCCTACACAATGTAATCGCATTTGTAATTCAACCACAACGTTTATAAACACATTGGAAACTTTTTGATGAACATTAGCTAAAATTGCTGGAAAGAAATCATAAAAATATTTTATATGCTTCCTAATTTCCATTTTTATTACATTACAAACTAAATCTGTTTGTAATTTGTTTCATTTACATTAAACTTGCTACACAGTTTAATAATCAACTGTCTAAATTCAAATAAAAAGAGATTAATTTTGACTAGTGCGTTTACGACTGATTTCTTGCCAGCTCTCTCGGTCTGTTTATAAATTCATGGATAGACCCAGTAGCATTTTTTCAAAGGACAAGTTGTTCTGTTGAACAAAGAAAACCCGACGAAACACGAGTTGAAGTTGTCTTCAGCTATTTGGAACGACTGCTGGTACTGGTAGTGGAATTAAATTATTGAACAACTTTAGCAGAACATTACGTCACTCATTCTACTTGTGTATGCAATCGAATGCCACGATTCCTTATTTCCCTCACGTCTCTGTGTCTACTCTGCAGATAAAGTTACAGATGGGTTTTACTCTCATCATCCGTTTAGCTCAGTTTAACTTTTAGCCTTAGTGGGTTTTTTTCTATGGAAATATTATTTATGTGCATGTGTTTATTTCACATGCCATACATGACTCGCACTGATTGTATGCGACTACACCACACATAAGTAATATTCACTAAATTCCTCTGACAGCCAACCGAGTCGGCTAAAAGGAGAAATAACCTCTCTTCTGGAAACCATAATAATTTCACAGAGGCAAACACATCCATTGCTTCTGCAACGCACACACATCAAACCGCAAGACTTTGATGAGATTTTCACGCAAACTTTGATTTTACACAATGAAATTGTAAATCCATCCATCCATTAAATCTATTCATAAAAACTGAAGCGATGTGTTGTAACAGACGGCACTTGTCATGTAACTACTTCTGCAGATTTACTTTATTGCAAATTACTCTGATTTAATATACAATATTTTGCGACATGATCTCATTATGCTAATCATTCGTCAGTTTAATAATCTTTGGCAGTATCTTTCCATCTATCTTAGGTACATTAACTCATTTTCAGTAAATATTTTATTGTATAGTAGTTCTCTAACATGCTATTAGTATTCTGTAGCTTTGTATATGGGTGCTGAGCGTCTGGTACGTTTATAATTGACAGATTACCTACGTGAGTTAATAATTGATAGCTAATAACAATAACTACACATAAAGTATATCATAATGGTGATAAAGGGAACAAATAACTTGATTTGACTAGACAGAACGAGAATTCTATCGTGTTCTGCAAAAATGCAGAACGCTGCATAGACACATTGACTTGTGTTTACTTGCACAAAAGATATCTTTGCCTGCTGTACCTACAGCACAGTAGTAGACAATTATTTATACCTAAGAGCTGTTTGCTATGCACTTTTTCCCTGTTGGACGTCAGCTTACTGTCATTATTATTGTGTCGAAATCACTTTCGCTCCTGCGTGTTCTTCATCTACAGACCATTCTAAGCTACCTGTGGTACACAGGGGACACGTACATCTCATAATTATTCCACCTGTCCACTTTTGATATCTGATCTGATGTGTCCTGATTAAATTCATTAATTGCTCCCATATGCAACTAATCTAATCCAATTGTTTCTATTTCAATTACCTATATAAAAAAATTCTTATTCAAATTCATATATGCATTAAAAGTGTAACTATTTCAAAGTTCAAAGTAATCTGTATGGTAAATTAAATTAAAATTATACTAATACGTAATAAATTCATTTCCCGACGTGTTGTGGCAAACAATAAATGTCACAAATTATAATTGGATTAGTAATAATAACCAATAAATTAAGCAATAATAAAATATTTCATCAGAATTGTCTCAAATTTTATGTACGAATAGATTAGATTAAGAATGATTATAGTGCAGATATTACATAAATCTTGACTAATCGTTTTGTAAGTTGTATATCAGATGTATATACACGGTAGAGTAGTTTAATAATTGATTAGTTAGGTCTTTACCGTTGGTTTTTATTGATATGGCAGGAAATCAATCGGAACCTCCTAAGTTTGCTTTCCCGTTGTTGTGTGTGTTTGGTCTGCTGTGGAGTTGCAAAGTTTTCCGCACTTGGACGAATCGTTTTTTCTGTCTAAGCGATTACTTTACGTGCAGAGTGTGTGTCTCTCTCGGGTGAATTTTAATGGCGAACTGTTTACAACAAAGTAAATCAATGAGTTCGAGTCTACTCAATTGAACTACACTGGAAAGAACTGACTTTCATACCTTTATCGATATAGTACTACTACAATGCATGTGGAGTGCATGCACGTAGGTACTATTGTCGTGCAGCTAAATATACACACTCACTTTTAGAAACTCCAACTCACATTATTCTCATACACAACCTTAACAATCAACAAAATCTCTGTACAACAGTATTTCTCGTACTATTAACTAAATTCACCAATTGTAATTAATAAAAAAACAAAAAGAATTCACTAATTAATTTTGAAAATTCTTGTATTTTTTATTCTATAGTACAAAAACCGAAAACCCGATACGCCGACACTGGTTATGGTTCTATCTCTGTAAAATCCTTGTGTGTGTGATGATTTCTCTAACTGTGAGTAAATTTAATGAAACTTTGTGTACGAACTAAGGACAGGGCGACAGTAGTTTATGTGAGTGCGGTCTGACTGACTGCCTGTATCTAACTAACGACTAGAAGAGCAGTAGCCGTCTCTATCGTCTCAAGTCCTTTCCCTGCTTACTGTGTACATTATTCACTGTACACAAAAACGTATACCTTGTTCTCGTACCTATCTACATACGTGAAATATACATGCACTCCATCATCAAAGAATTTATACCTACGAATACACAGTGCAGTGCACACACATTGAGTTTTGGCTTTATCTTATAGCTTAAAAGTGTTTTGGTTGCACACTGACTTGGTCTTCTGTATAGTCTGACTACAATTAGTTCAGTGCAGAATTGATTGGCTTATGGTTCTGGACGGATGCAGCCACGCCAGTTGTGTTTGTAGTCGAGTGAAATAGTTTAGTGTATGGTTGGAGGGAGCTTATTAGTGATTTAGTCAACTACTCTAAGGTGAACACTTAAAGTCAAGAGTCATGGCAAAGCAAAGAAGCAATTTGAGTTGAGCTTGCAACTTTTCTGTCTTAAAAGAATTGCCAACTATGTATATTGCAGGGAATCTATCAACTACTTATGTATAATGCACTACACTATTAAAGGAGTTAGCTTTATTACCTTAGTAAGGATAGGACACGTTAATAAGTGATACATTTGCACTGCACACGTTCTGCAACTAACTACACATGGGAGAAGAACACTTTTTGTTCGCGTAGAATAAATGTGTGAAGGTAATAGTATTATTACAATGTAAATAGCAAGAAAAGACTGCGATCCAATAACAGAGAACTGCATATAGAAGAGGTAGGCAATAATAATACAGGAGGATGAGAGAGAGAGAGGCCTCGTATGTCTTGTGTGTATTGTTTCGCCTTATACCACATTGCACTTGTACAAGAGTTCGAGAGAACACACAGAATATGTACATTAGGAGAACAGAGCTGATTGTATAATCTTCAGGCGTATTTATCTCTGTGTGCTTACATTAAGTTACGTGTTTTACGTTACATTAGCTTTGCGAGGATATACTTACACTGCTAGTTGTAAATAAGTCCATTACTACAGATACAGCCAGAGTTAAAAGTTTGTACGTGTGTGCAGTTAATACGATTACCTACATTGTACTACATACACAGTAAGGAAGAATCTCATTCTATGTGGTAAATGAAAGCAAAGCATGGCAAGTCTCAAGCCAAAAGCCATGCAAATTCAGATTGGCTTGACTTTGACTTTTTGTAGTTAACTCTTCAGAATTGTGTGTATCGACTGACGAGAGCAATGCAAAGCTTGGCAAGAGGAGGAAAGGAATCAGCTTTTAAGCTCTGTCCCCATAAGCCCACACAATATAAACCTACACGGGCACGAATTTACTGTGTCTTATTCATCTTGACACAAGTAGTATTACACCACAGAACTACTACAGCAGATATTCTCTGAACACAATTTAACTATCACATCACCAACAAACATCACTCTTCCCATCTCAGCTTTGAACTCCAATCAGTTTCGTACAGGCAAACATTATTTCTTATTTGCTTCTTCAATTCCCTCGGTATTCCTCATTTGCTTTTCTCTCCACACCAAAAATCCTCCCGAGCACATTTTTTTATGTCTTACATATTTTTGCTCTTGCAAATTTATTCTATACACAGTCAGACAGAGAGAGTGCCCGTTTTACAACAATGTATATATCTAGGAATGGTATAGGTACTTAGTTTTATTGTAGGTTTGTTTTGAACCTTTAAGAAAAACAAGAGTTTTGATTTTTTACAAAGGCTATTAAGGCATTGGACGTGTAATACAATTTGACGTAGTAATAATATTATAACGAACGTATATAAACGTAATATTCTGTATGGTACTGGTAGTGTGTTATGTAGAAACGTAATAATATTGTGTGGTGTAACCCAAGAGAGTAAGCTTAGCCTTTGCTTGTTGTAGGTTTTCAATGGTCCTTCCAAAAAAGGAGTGCGACTGCTATATACCTGTTGTCAGATAAGTATAGAGATTGGAAGGGATGATGGTTATTTGAATATCTCGTAGAACACAGTCTAGTATGAGTGGTACCTTCCTTAGCTTTTGCCATGCAAAGCAGTTTGTGTGTGTTTAGTAGCCCAAGAGTCATGTAAGCACTTGCCATGTACTTACAGAGCTGATATAACAATACCTTTGAGTTGCAACGACGAAGAGCCAAAATGAAAGCAGATGCGAACAAAAAATCGAATAACTCGGTTCGATTCAGTCGGATCGACTAGAATTACCCGGGGAAATGTTCCACCTGGGGTAAATGTCTAAAGAAATCTCAGCAGAGTTTCTACCACAAGGAATTCGCATTTTATTCTGTGACAGATGCTTCCAGCAAGTAAAACGTTATACCAAAAACTAACTAACTTCTCCTACTACTACGCATACCGACCTACTCATTTACCAAAGGCAACCTCGGCTAACTTATTATATACTTTAGGTATATGCATTTCATTACGAACTTATTGCAGTTCATTACGATCATTATAATATTATGTACTACTAGGACTTACACTTATTCTTACACTGGATATAGCAAATGTACACTTTTTTAGGCAGACCCATTATGCGTTATAGTGTTTGTATTTGCTTGCGTAGATCTACACACGTAATTCCAAAAGCACTACATGTTGAATTCAATAGAAATGGTCTGATTCACGTTCTTAAGAAAGACGTACGTTCTCTATGGGTAATTTATGCAACGGAATGAATGAGCATAAAAGAGAATAAAATACAACACGTAAGGACTTAACACACAAGTACAACTTGTAATACCAAGATGCGAAAGAAGGTGTATCCACTCTGTTGTTTATTATTTAAAGACACTTCCCTGTAAATCTCAATAGGACTTGTACTGATTTCAGGCTCTTTCCTATTTGTATCTCGGTCTAAGTACGTATATTCCATTCTATTTACTTTTTGTGTGTTGCCGAGCAAATAGACAGATTAGGTGATGAGAATCGTTCTACTATTTAAACTACACTTATATAATGGGCCAATACCAATAGTACACTTATAAATACGTGCACGATTGTAAGACAAACACAAATACACGCGCAAGTTCCGATGCCGGCTTGAAAGAAAAGGAGCTTTGGGTGGTGTTTGCATTGTCTGTATATAGAACTTTTGTATTTATTCTTCTCGTTTCTTTTGACTTTCATTCGGTGTATTGTATTCTGTGTGGGATTTAACATTAAAGTGTTATATAGCATTATTTTCCTCATTTAATTGTTGATATAGTGGAAATGCGCCATGTGCGCTTTGCCATGGGTGAGTTGAGTTGAGCAGATCAAACAAAAACATTTGACCGACAACGCAGACAAGTGCACCTTATTTTACAACATTCAAAAAACTCAGGTGAAACATAACAAAATACTTGACAGAATGAAGTACATTAAGTAAATAACGTGTCTACTAGATTGTATGTGTGCTATGTACACATAAAAGTCTTTCCTATACATAAGTACCACAACGAGATAATAATTTAATAATATACGTGTGTGTGGAAGAACACAGCTTTTAGTAAATGGTAAATAAAATGCAGTTGGTAGTAGTAAATGGTATAAAAAAGTAAAATTTTCTTCTGTGTGTATACACATTATAGATTCTAGCGTATTAACTTCTGGCCAATAGCTACGTTATCCTTCATCATCATCAAAAACATCAACAATCATCATGAACCCGCCCAGACGACCTTCCTTACCTTCACCTCACTAACTGCCACAACTACACACTTTAGGAGATTCAGATACAACGTATCATTTCATATAAAATATATATTCAGCCTCACAAACCATACTTCTTCTACATCTATTCCTTCACTCTCTTCAACTTCAACAATAACAACCAAGCTGTTTTTCTGCAATGAAATTAAATGGCTACTAAAATGAGTACATCTCTTCTATATTTGTACTAACTAAGATCCGATGCGATAACTTCACAGTTTTCTTCCAAGTATATAGAATATGTAATGTAAGACTCATCATCATCCTCACTACCACCACATGTGTATAAGCACAGGATGATTATTACAAGACATAGTGGTAGAAGAGGATAGTTAAACGTCAAAGTTATGTGTGATGTAAGCCTGGAGCTGACTTATCTTGTACAACAGTTGAGTCAGTCTCAGCCCAAATCACAGACAGTGAGACTCACTCAATACAAATGCACGCAGGCATTGCATTCGAAGTTGGATAGAATGAATGGCTAAAAGTAAAAGTAATAAAATGGAAGTGGAAACATTGCGAGTTGAGTACACACATGCATGGTTAGTTCTACCGAGAAGAAGAGGTGTATGATGGTTTTAGTGGTTTGTTGGAGGAGTAGTTGTAATAAACGAAGCTATAGGGGATAAGTATATGCACACAGTGTAAAATTATCTTTACAGCGCAATTTAAAAGCCATATTGTTGCCCGAAAGGCTTTCAAGCCCGAAAAGTCAACGGTGGTGTGTGTGTTCTTCTTTTAAAGGAACACATCTTCATTTTTATTTGTGAGACTCAATGCAATACGCTCCTGCACTTTGTTCTCTGTCTGACTGACTCCATTCTATTCTATTCTATTCTTTCTCTCTGCTCTTCTTGTCTTTAGGTTGACTTGACTTATTGACTGGAGTGAACCAAACTATGCATCGGTGCAATTACCATTAGCACAAGGATTATGTAATGCAAGAGTGGTGCTGCGGATGTAGAGTAGATATTTTCTGAAGAGAAGAGGTGCACTTCTGGTGGAAGAGGATGATTTAGAATTACAATGGAGTACATACAGCTACAAGTGCAGTGCACTCCATTAAGTCTGATAGAAACAACACAATAAAGAGAGACAGCTTTGGCCTGTAGACGTGTGTATTTACAAATAGCACTGTAATAGTAATTCTTGAAGAAACTACCTACATAGTTGGTGGTACATCCCGCTTGAACCGAAAATAATTTTTCAAAGCTCAAGCTCATATAATTCTTTTATTGTATAGTAGATGTTTTAAAGATGTAGTGGAGTATTCCTTATCTGTATCTGTGTGTGGATGTTATAAGTAAGTGGAGGGTTGAACTTATCTCTCTCTCTGTTCATTCAATAAGAGAATGCTTATTTCTCTATAGAATGTTATTTTTCTTGGGATGTTTTTCATCTTGCGAAGAATGAGAAAGATGAGAGAAGTGTGCATTGTTATTCTTTCGGTGTGCACTTGCTAGAGCTTCTTGTTATATATCATCTTGTCTTGTCAGACCTGACTCAGCCTCTACGACGGAACGAGTAGATTACACGTTTCGTGTAAAGATACACGTCGATAGAATACACCTACATCATTTTTTCCTCGTCATTGCTTCTTCTCTTCACTTTGAGTCTCTATAGGGCTCTTGGGCAAGTATTAAACTATATTGCTGTACATAAGTATTACTTAAGCATCTACTATCAGTATTCCCTTCTTATAACTTTCAACGTTAAATTATTTAACAACTCCCTCAAGAACATTTTCTAAATATTGACAATCTGTTTATAAATAAGTTTGTATTGAGCTTATAATGTAATGTTGGCTTAAGTTGTGACTTCGTGAGCAGAATCTGATTTAGCAAACCCATTTGAGTTTTTATTCGGATTTTTTATGGCGATTACTTGCTAAAGTTACAATGTATGTGTGTTCTGTTTGTACTTCGTGAGGAAAAATGTAGGTAATATAAAAGGTGATGATGACAGAGTCCTTAAATTGAATTGGCATTGAAAATCAAATTAGTAAATGAAGAGAGAGATAAGGAAGACACACAGCGAGAGATTGGAGAGAGATGCATAAAAATGTCAAGGGAATTTACCAACAGCGATGCAGACGCAGTTAGATCCTTCTTATTAGACAAACGAATGAAATGACTAGTCCACATTGTTATTGCTACTGTGATGGATTGCCTGTACTTATGTTAAGTATCTACAATTGTAGAATGGATATTATTGCTTTGAGTTTTCAATTAAAACATGTTTTGCCCTGATGACATAAAAGAAACATGACGTTCCAACGTTGAGGTGCTAATGGTTGAATTTGCATAAAGTATTTCTGATGATGCTTTAATACGATAAGTATACATATTACATTTACAGTGTGTGTGTAGTAGAAACATTATTATACTGATAAAAATCTTCTCGATGCATCACATGCAAAAGGAATTATCAATTACAACCGCCTTACAAATTTTATGCACACAAATAAATTCAGATTGTGTTTAGTGTGTAATAATAATATTGTAATAATGTCATGTAAAATATTAGCACTACTTATTTATCTTCCTCCCATAGAATCTCTGCCATTATTTATGAATCCTTATAGTTTCTAGAGTAAACAAGACAGAAATAATTATATAAATCTTTCTTTCTATTACTGGAGTAGTGGGAGAGTCGTTGTAATGTATACTCTGTTTATTTCGTACTAATGTGTACACACTACATGGGGGTTGAGTTTGTTGTAAGCAAATGTTGATTTATGAATGCTTGTTTTTGTTTATGTACTAATAACTTGTGACTTTTCTATATGGGATGAAACATTCGGCGATTAATTATAATAAGCTTTTTAGTCGTAGTCGGAGAAGCACTAAAATTTTACACCTTTGGAATAAAAGCCGATGTGAATTTATGAATTACATTGTGTCTCATGTGCAAAGGTAATAAAAACTGCAGAAAAAGCAGTAATGTGATTTAAGAAATGTTATTCAATTTACACGAAACATGAATAAAGATGCAGAAATTCATTATTGAAAAGAAAAATACATAAATAAGGCCCTACTGAATATGTAATAATAAAATTGTGCCAAAAGACACAAATACAAGTTACGTCACAGTGATAAATTTCGTCAGTGAATTAAAATTGAGTATTGTTTTTGCGGTCGTTCTCTAATAACAATTTTCATCTCTTTGTTTTCTTTTCTCTGATGTGGGGATGTGATGAGTGATGAAAATTTAATTAGAGTTTTCATGCTAACTGCCGAAATTCCCCATTCATTCATTATTCATTTCATCACATACCTACCTTCTTCATTTTTTTATGACTTAGTTTCTCACTGTACCCACCGTCATATCTCTCTGTAACGTATAACACACACCAGAAGTCTTTTTTGTATTCAGGTAATTTATTAATTTAATCTTTTTATATGTAGTTTAAATAAAAGCACTATTTACATTTCATATTAAATTGTCTCTTCGTATTAAAAAGTAAAATTATACTTTCGAATTGCAACCAAATAAAAAAACCTATGATCCTTCTAAACAAAAATTAATCCATTAAGAAACCTACTAAACCTACTTTATTATGCTACATAACTATCTAGAAATTATCAAAAAATTGACATACAGGATATCATAGAATCTGCATATTGTATAATATTAAAGAAAATAAATGTCTGTGCAGAAAAATTGAGTGCGTTTGTATTTGACATTTTATTTGACTACAAATAGATAGCGAAAGAAAAAACGAAGTAACAATGTGCAAGCAGGAGTATTTAACTAAACGATACTTCAGCATTTAACAATGTTAGTGAAGCAAGAGAACAGTAGTAGAGTCATGTAAAGAAAGAGACAACCTTGTACTCCTTCGCTTCTTTCGCAATCGATAGTTGGTTTTGTTCATGCAAAAATGTATATACCTGACTCGCAAAACAAACTACGTTCTGTACATGAGCATATTACGGCTGTATGAATTAGATCCATTGTAAGTATCTTATAAGCATCTTGTATTGTTATGTTTTTACTACGATCAGATTAATGGCAACAACAAAACTGTAGTAATGCAAGCAAATGGTTTTGCTCGTCTTTTTTGTCCGGAAACTTCCGACAAAAATCGTAAAGGCTTGAAAGACTTTTTTTGCACGACCACAATGAATAATGGCAATACTACGATATTATATGGATGCAGCAAATGAAGCAAAAGTCTTAAGGACATTTGACATGACAGTCTATACAGCGGTGCATTTAATAGATGCGTTTTGCATGTAAGTTAGTAAGTAAAGTTGTATTCATGTGACTTGTTACCTTCATTCAAAATTCAAGCAACTATGTGAAGACATACTTCGGTACTCTTTTGAATTTGATATTGAATGATCTTATCACGTCAAATGTATTCTCCAAGATAAAATTCAGCCATAAAGCACATCCCTTGTACATGCAACTACACTTATTACACCACATGCAGAAATAATATTGTGAATATTTCCCCAGTGCAGTAGTACCGAGCATAGTGTTTTGCCTACAAATGAAAGAATCCTAAAAGCCCGTGCATGTATGTATGCAAATTTTAAATCTGATCGTGACAAGTCATGATTGAGCAAAAGATAGTTGTAGTATGCCAAGCAAAACCACGAAAGAGAAAACACTTATTTCGAGCCAATTCCACTTAAACCAAGTCAACATTAAAATTACCTAACATTACAGAACACTAAAAATCAAAAGTCAATAATAAACGGCCACTGCTGCTTGCTGCGCCTTTGAATACAACTTCATAGCACGTACACACTTAATATGTTTTTCTACATCACACACACAATATTGCACACAACATTTTATTCGAAAGAAGAATATAATTTATATTACATCTGTATGTTCAGAAAAGTATTTGATACAATGCAGTTAGTAGTATTGGGTTTTATTGCTTTTTTATATGGAATTGCTATATAGAATTTATTTGCCAAGTGTGTATATAGCTTTATGAGTAACAATGCCACGATAAGTGGCGTGTCAAGGTACATAACATTTATTAGTTCTTCCATACACAATGGAAACATAGCTTGGTCGATCTTCCCCTATGTAAAATTGGTTTGCAAATTTATCGATCACGTATGTCAAGCGGATCTGTTGACGTGTCATTGGCAACTCCATTTTATAGACAGACGGAAATGTATATTTACTGAGAACATTTTGCATTGCCAATTATTGCTTTAATATTGCTAAACCTGCTCTTTCTTTCACGTGTAAGCGACCTATGCAAGGTTATTTATTTAAGACTAGAGGACGGCCCGTGTTACACACGGCGCACTACCCCAAACAGAGGATA
>JABASD010001957.1:0-32065 GCA_019776165.1 Pogonognathellus flavescens
CATTGGACCTCAATAGTACACATAGCAAATTTGAAGTCTTTAGCTCAAACCGTTCTTTAGTTATCGTGCTTACGGACAGACAGACAGACAGACGGACGGACACACGGACAGAGCGAAATTATACAAACAACTTACGTTGTTTAACAAGACATCCAGTGCTAATAAAAATATAATAAAATGTATGGCACTCCCCCAGAAACGGATTCATTCCTCCTCTAAATAAGCATGGATCTGAAAAGAAGCATATTAGGCAAATATTGCGACGTACTAATACCCCGGCGATTATAATATTAATATTAAGTGCCATAAGTGCAGCTGCTCCTTTAAGGCTTTCTGCTCCAACCTGTTTAGTTTTTATGGCTCCTTCCTGCTCCTCTCAGTTTCCTATAGACGTTCCTGAATGGAATGCGAGATGTTCTTTTGCTAAGTATCCATAAATGGATAAATAATCCAAGTCATGCCTTTTCCATTCAAGAAGAAACAAACAACTCTTGTCTTTTTCATGTGCGGTGATACTATGTGGGAAACGAACTTAGAGGAATACAGGGCGTAGACATTTTTGAAAATGCAGCAGGAGAGATGCATAGAGAGGATGGTTCGTATTTGTATTTTCTCTTGGCAAAAATAATTGACAAGGCGATTGAAAGAAGAACTGGGTTTTGGTGTGCAAAGAAGGAAGAGAGCAGATGTTGTGTTGTGGAAAGTGATGTGATTTGAACGGCGAAAGTCTTAAAGGAGAAAGAAGAAACAGAAAACAGAAAGTCGTGGGTGGTTTGGCTTTGGCTTCTGTGTGTTTTGTGGGAGCCGTCAATAATAATCAGTTTCTCCTTTTTTCTTTTCTTTTAAGTTTTCCTGCAATATTTTAAGTTGCGTGTGCGTCTAATGCCAATAGAAATACGACACGTGCACTCCGTCTAATATTCGGGGTATAGAAAAACGATTATTATAAATGAACTGAATTAATTCGTCTCAATAAAAAATGAATTGAATTCAGTTTAGTATTGAGACTGGATAAATTATTAAATGCCTTAAATGAATTAATCACGCTATTAATAAAATTAAATGGGCCACCGATAAAATGCAGAAACTTTCCTCACGCTGGGTATATTTAATCAGCTGCAAAGTTGCTTCATAATTAGTTTGGGGTGCAGTGGGGTAATTTTTCTGATGATTTGGGGGCACTTTGACTGTTTGGAGATGAATTTTTTATCGGTTGACCAGGGTGATCCTCAGGGGCTCTTCTGTCAGTCTTCCACTCATTATTATTCAGTCAAATTTAATGCTGGCTGTCGAGCCCTCGATAAGCTTTTAACGAGCCGAGCCGTTAACGAACCGAGCCGTTAACGAACCGAGCAGTTAACGAGCTAAGCTGAGCGTACAAACACAGGCTATTTAAGCAAAAGAAGTGTCGGCTGGTGCTAAGCACAGTATTTATGAATAGCCTGTGTTTGTACGCCCAGCTTAGCTCGTTAACGGCTCGGTTCGTTAACGGCTCTGTTCGTTAACGGCTCGGCTCGTTAAAAGCTTAGCGAGGGCTCGACAGCCAGCATTAGTCAAATTACAATGCAATTTCATATAATTTATGCATGGAAATTATGCATAAAGAATTTATATGCATAAAGAATTTATGCATTCATATATCACAGACATACAATCCTCTTCCATCTTCCTTACCCATGTGAGGGTTGATTTGTACTCCCAATGATGAACAACAAGTTTTGATATATTTTTGACAAAGATTAACTCACAAAATTTTTATTAACCCTAAAATTAATAAGCAATTATTACAGTACATACATGTGAAAAGATACTTAATCGAAAGTTACATTAAAACTATCATAATATTGAACCATACACAACGCATAATTTCTTCTGTTGGGTTCACAAAATCTTCTTTGAGAAGAACTCTCGCTCACTTAGGAATAACTTGAATATCTTGAACATTAAATCGTCTTGAATAGTTGGTCCCCGCCGGGTTATTCAGTAAATTCAAACTCCAACTGATGTTCCTGTGCGGGCACATTTAATAAATCGATAATTTTATTAATATCGTTTTACCGATTAAATTACTGCAGTAATTTAATTTAATTTAATTTAATTTGTAATTTAATTTAAATATACATGTATATTTTAACCTTACTGATAAATTGATAATGTTATGGCATCTGCATTAATGACGACTATGTTCGTAGAATCGTAGACGAGAAAAAATAGATTCATATTACTTACTCGGCCAGGCTTTGATTTTCCGCCTGCATGACTAATGAGAGTGGTTCCAAAGACATGTAGAAGAGTTCAACCGTAGTATAATTTGCTTTCGCTTTCGCTTTTGCTTAAATTTAATTTAATTTAAACATTTTCTGCCAAACTCTTCATTTTCATGCACAAAGTGCCAACGCATTTTGTGATTTGAATAGTCATGTATTGTCTAGGAGCAAAATTTTAATGAAATGAAATGAACCATAATCGTAATAGAAACTATAAATGATGGACAAATAATAATTTGTTTACTTTTGTTCGAAGTTGCCGTTGTGGATTTGCATCATCTCTTCAACCCTCCATGTGCCCTTCCTTCCTAGTCGAGCATCATGATAAGTCTACGTTGTAATTTAAATGCATTGCCGAATCATTCAATTGTATGCATTTGTCAACCGAAGGGCGTAACTACGTATGCACCCACCGGGCTTCAGCCCCCTCCAGATTCCAGAAAAAGGGGTTGTTGGGCACAATTTGCTCAAAATTTGCTTCTTTTTTGTCCAGCAACCAAAAATTTTGACTCGACTGATTTTGGGCTTTCAGCCTTCTCATACGCTCAAGCCCCAAGCATTACAAATTTCTAGATACACCCCTGATATTTCGTAATAATGTCTTATTTATTTTCACTGTTGCTTTTAAATATTATTATAAGAAGCAACATTCTTGATTTATTTACACCTAGTTTTGACTGGCTTAGTACGTCGATACTTACTGAGTTCAGTTTTATTTTCATCGCAGCTCACTCCATGTCACAAGAACGGTTTTATATTTATACGATTATCTCCATCAGTCAGAGCTGTTCCGGGGAAGGGATGGACATGTGATAAGTTTAGTATCAAAAACAGATTTAATTCTATTACATCATTTCGAATAAAATTATTTGAATGGCAATTGGAGAGAAGGGGGATTGCGTGGGCGGTGTGAGTATTTTGAGAGGAGAAGTCCAAATGACAGCTGTGCTACGTGTGTGACATAAAGATAGAAAAAGATTTTTTGCGTTGTTGAGTGCAAAAGTGGGTATTAGAAGAGAAATGGGTAAACAGTGTGGAGTATAAATGGACCGTGATGCTGAATGTTTTAGTGCTTGTCCTTTAATATGACAGTGAAGCATGAAAGTGCCTAAATGGGGCATATTTGTTCTGCGATGATGACGACGAGGAGGAGTGTGTGTATAGATCCTGACCTTTCGGCTTTTCCTTTATGGCTTCTCCAGCTCATATTTTACGATGGTTGTGTAAACTGAAAGTAATAGCCGCGTCATGAAAATCAAAATAACCATTTGTCCACTTTTCCATTATATTTTCATAATGCTCTCAGTCCAATTACAGACAGTAGTAGTGGCCATAGTGTGCAGTCCACATGGCCCTTCAACCTTTCAATTCTTTCTCATCAAAATTACAGCCGCAGTCTTCTGAATAATGAAAATGCATGGGGCGTTCATGTGTCACAACTTTATACCCGCGGATTAACTGCACAACTTTCCCAACCAAAGAAAAAAGAGGATGAGGTACACTGAGAGCGTCTAAAGTCCACGTAGCTTTTGTCTGCAAAGTATTTTCTCTGAAAAAACAATGACTACTGTTTTCTTCAGGTGGGATTCTATTTGCAGGAAAACATGTCACAATTATTGGAAACACATGCGATTTGACGCCACGGGAGTAGAATAATTACACACGAGATTGACACGAACTTGAACACATCACACACCATTACATTTACAAAACGGGCTTTTGTAAGTAAAACTTTCCTTCAGATCTGTACAACTAAAACGTAAGATTTGTCTGGAGAAAACGAATCAATAATACCCAGTAGAATATAAGGACGTCAGAAATAAGAATACCGAATTCCCTTCCTTCAAAACCATATCCAGCCCACAAACTCCTTTTTTCAATAAGAAGCCAAGTACAAATACAATAATGTTACAAGCTTTACATTTGCAATCAATCAGACGCCACCAACTACAAATACACTTTTTTTACCCAGAATGTCATAAGAAAACAAAATTTTCCGTTGGGCTTACATTTTTCCTTAATAATTTACAGTTCATTATTCTACTAATTCAAGGAAGAAATAACATCACGAGTTTAAAACAAAAATGCCATCATACATTATTTAAGAAACGGGGTTTTAATTAAAAAATGTTAACTGAACTATGAAATGTTATGTTGCTCTACGTTGGCTCTTATAGGAGATAGATCTGAATGAAATAATAATTATAATGAATCATGCCATATGGTTCTAGAATCAAAAAATAATGAATTTATTTTTAAAATAAAAGCTATTTGTGTGGGGCCTAGACTTTCAAGGTTATCGTTCTTTTTTATGAAAAATGGATTATGAAAGAGTGTGAAGGTATTTTTGCTTGCATGAAACGCCGTGGATAGAATTCTAAATAAACCATTTGTAAACGGAGATAATAATAAAAATCGTACCTTCTAGGATATAATGGTAGTAGGGACTCCAGGCATCTGGACATCTTCAAACCCTCCCCCGCCCCCAAATCCTCCCTTTGTTCAATTTTAACAGTTTGTGCGATTGGCTCTTTCTTTAAGTTCTTTACTTACCTGTCCTTTCAATGGAGCACTGCTGTACCAAATTTGATGCCATTATCTCAAACCGTTCCTCGTGCGTACAGACACACGGACATGCCATTTGCATGTAAATAAATGTGTTACTCTATTTAATAAATGACAACATGCATAGTTGATTTGAACCAATTTTATTACAGCAACAATAATTAAGTAGTATTTATATTATACCATATTATATCTGTATGTATGTACTAGTAGTAGTACCGTATCCTGTATTGTATAATGAAATGTCGTTTTGTGCGGAAACACTAACTCTATAGAATACACAGTAATACAAAGCATATTTCATATTGGAAGAGTACTACTAATCATAAATACCATTACTAAATGAACAATAGTCACACTAACACTAATAATACGACTAGAATTAACAGGTTGCAGCAGTATTTTGTTATTAGGGTTACATTTACATACAAGAAAGTACAGTACATATTGTAGCCGTTTTACGTGAAGCACAAGACATGAAGATAATTTAAGGGGACTGGAACGTTTTACGTATGCGAGAGAGGAGTTTGATGCTTTGAACAGTTTTTGTTGATGCTGGATGAAATAAAATTGTGTATAATATATTTCTTGTGTTGATCATCATTTCATCTTCACAGGAGTACAAAATATTTAGTCCTGGTCCCCTCTCACTAATCTTGACCAAGCGAAAGTGCAAGTGTAAAATGTGTTTTCTGTTTTGAACGGATAATAAAGACAGAAATAAAAGTAGGTATGGTGCATGTGTTTGTATTACATGGGAGGTGTTGTAGAATTGTTTACACATCCGATGTGACTGTGTGACAAGTGAGTCTGAATTAAATTCGAATCTCACGGCTCCTGCTTTTCCTGCTGTGGCAAAAATGTATGATGATGCCATGGCTGGTTGAACAGACATACAAAACTGGCACAGCATTTACAAGCACAGGTCTTTTCCTTTACACGTCTTTGCACAAAACTACTCAAATACACTTCATACACATGTACCTATGGTACTCACGTAGTTTATATAGCCATGCACTTTTTAACACCTACATAGAACAAGCACTATATCTTACGAAGCATACGTAATTTTGTTGCCTTCTTCTGAAATATAATCCCATAATAACTCAAGAAACTTTCTTTTAACCAACAAACGACACAGTGTAATGCAATGCACCTTTCTATGCCCGAATAGTAAACGCAAATATAAAAGGATTGTATAGATATAATTCCGTAAATGACATGCAATGCAGAATGGACGAGGATGGAGCTAGCTGCGCTGGTATGATTATTATTATCTGCACACACTAACTGTAACAATAATAATACTGCCGGCACCTTTATACAATCCTATTCTGGTTGCCTGTGGGAATGACTACAAAGCCTGGGTAGAATTATTTCCGCTTGTGATGTCTCTCTGGATAGGAGAAAGAGGAGCAGAAAGATAATGGAAGGTGAAGAAGTGTGGCTGGAGCTGGAAGGAAAGGAAAGTGTGAGAAGTGAATAAAACGGTTGTTGAAGGATGAAGGAGTGTCAGTGGAACGGGGTTTGATCGGAGACACAAAGACACCGGAGGAAACCAGGGAAATCTTAAGTCTCCATGCATCTCCCTCTTTCAGACTGACACAAACACGCGTTATAGAGATGTATGCATGTATTAAGGTGTATGCATATAATATTAAGATGTATGCATATATTAAGTCCAAGGATTTAGATATATCTATCTGTATATACAGCTTTTACTGGTAGTAGCCTCTCCCTCCCTCAGGCTGTTGCGCTTTTACTACCACAAACTTATCAACACTATCAAGTCAGTCCTTTTGCATCGTCGTCGTATGTAGACTCCTTTCTGCAAATCAGTCATCCTAAAGTAAAGTAAGTAGTGTGGAGGAATGTATGCACCACTAATAATGTAATCCTATAGCTATATCGCTCCTCTTTCATGCAGTTACTATATTTCTCCAACATAATCTAGACAACGCAGGATGGCACCAGGAAACCTTGGTACACAAAAAACTGGGTTTTAGGTTTTTGGGTAGCAAAAAGTTGCAAAAACCTGGGTTTTTGGTTTTTGTGTTTTTAGTTTCGTGCTAAAGTACAAAATTATGTTAAAATGAGCAATATTTAACCAAATTGATCATTTTTTTTGCTTTCATTATAATTTTTTTATATAATATTGCCTAAATAACTTAATTAGTAATATTAAAAGAACATGAATAACTAATTTTATTGGTTAAATTTTGCTTTAGTTGGAATTTCCTGAAAATTACCGTGAATGAAAAGTCAAAAACCCACTGGGTTATGGTTTTTCGTGAAAAACACGCGGGTTTTTGGTTTCCTGGATAGGTGAAGGTAGATAGGTCGATTTTTCATTTCTCGGGATTTTGCACTGACTGTTTATTATCAACGAGCCTTACAAGAAGTATTTGTAATCAGGAAAAATGAAAAATGATTTTTGAGATTTCGTCAACTATTGGAATACCTTTCCCATTCCTGCGTTGTCTTAGTGTTAGTTAACTTTTGATATTTCTTTTTTTATATTTTATTTCATCATTGCATAATGTATATAGAGTGTTGGTCTTCCAATTTCTTTAGGCACGCACTACAAAGCAAGGAAATTGAGAGAAAGAAAGTTGTACACGACTTTTGTTAAATGATTCATCTCCTTGTAGTTGGAGTATAATAATAATAATAATAATAATAATAATAATAATAATACATGCAATAGCATGCATAGCTATTTCATAGAATAATAATTTTGGGGCCTGTTGTTGATGTGTTTATGAGTTTGGGTATTGTGTGTGTGGAGAAATACAGAGAAAGGATTTGTAATGTACAAAGATGAAAGAAAAGGTATAGAGAGGGATCTGTTGATTGAGAAGGAGAAAATATCGGTAGTAGCATTTATTTGCACAAAGTGTATTTCAAAATACACACGAGACACATACAGATAGATATATTATTACTATACGTATACTAAACTATATGTTGTAGAATTCATTCATTTTTGAAGGTACCTAGTGAGGTAGACAATAATTTTTTACGGTGTCGTACCAGAAGACAGCTACTGCATACACGAGACTCGTTTTATGAAATGGTGGTGTGATTTCATGCACTTTCTTCTCTCGTCGTGTGTAGTAAATGTTGCAGCAGATGATGACATTGCAGAAATGAACAAGTTTTTCTATTCAGGTTAATGTACAGCAAGCATCTAATTGAAGAGCTCACTTAAAACACACTGAAATTATTACACGGAGATTCCGAGTGAATTTAAACTTTCGCTATATTTTTTTAAGTCAGCTCTTTAATTATTTTCATGTAATTGTAAGTACAGGAGGTGACACATCATAATATCATAACAATATTACTATTTTCATAGGCGTCTACGATCATTTTATATCCCTGTTTGTATTACGTCTACTGTTATCTGTTATTTACATGCTACGGAATAATATTTTATAGTACAATGTGAGACATTTATACATTTACAGCATTAATCATAATCAGGATCAGACTAACAACGTTAATCAGAAATGTACGACTCAAAGTAAACACTATGTGGGTTGACGAAGTTGGTGGTGGTGGTGGTGGTTGTGGTGGTGCGTGTTTTTTACATGA
Source organism: Pogonognathellus flavescens (assembly GCA_019776165.1). Taxonomy (NCBI): domain Eukaryota; kingdom Metazoa; phylum Arthropoda; class Collembola; order Entomobryomorpha; family Tomoceridae; genus Pogonognathellus; species Pogonognathellus flavescens. The sequence goes on from JABASD010001957.1 coordinate 8,430, forward strand.
AGATGATGATGATGATGACGATGATGATGAATTGACTACTGAATGATTGATGTGGAGGTGTTTGTGTTGTATTTGGGGTTTGCAGGAGGAATGTCGTTTTTAGAGCGACGAAGAATTAAAGTTGTAGCATCTGACTGACCAATGGACTTGGATTTTGAGGACTGAAGGCGACAGAAGACGAAAAGAGCTTGAAGAATTGTTTGGATGAGGTGACGAAGGGTAAGGTTGGCCTAATTGTACATTTGCCATGCGGGGTGTGTGTGAAGATGCAGAATTGTAGTGGTAGTTGGGGTTGGCGGGGTTTTGTGGTTGTAGTGGTGATGGTGATTTGGTGGTTGTAGTAGTAGTTGGAGCTCTGTGTGTGTTGCACCGTTTATCCCCACTTCTGAAAGATGCCCATTCTTTGACACTGGCAGTTAGTGCCCCAAAGATTACATCGACAGGCTCCTCCGCTGCAACAATCGTCCGGTCGATGGTCGCAACGTCCAGTCCGACGAATGCATGAGCGTCTGTAAAGATAAATCACAGAAGAGCGTCTAAAAAGAAAATTAGAATTGTACAAGAAGGAATGATCCCCTCTACAGAAATACATACGACCATTCTACCCGGGATCGGCTTTCCTACAACAGCTTATACTATATCGTTTACAACTAACAAGAAAGTGTAGCGTGTAAAATGTCAATATGCCCTCTCCTTCCTTTCTTCTTTTCTCTCCCTGGACATGACGCAATCTCAGCCACCAATTCATGAACGACTCGACGAGGAAAAATTGAAATTCTTTTATGTTGCAAATGCGTATATCTCTGTCCTTCCACTTTCACTATGAATGACCAGTCTCTATAAGCCTCTTATTATGTTCTGCCCTACATGTACTGCATATAGGTGGAATGTATATTATATCTATAGCTAAAGTAACTTCTGTTATATGAAGTCGAACGTAATACTTTTGGAGACGTGAACCGAATGGATCATGTTCTGAGCGACTCTCCCATTTCCATTCCCATACACACACTCAATCACGAACAACATTTTTTCAGGCACAATGCCATGTTATTTTACAGAGCCAATAAGATACTCTTTGTACACTCAATCGTAACACACACAGAATATTTAGTTCCTATTCTCCGGAAAATTCCATTATTAATACCATGCGTACTATTTACCCTCTTCTCCTTCCCTAAAATGATTTTCTTTAAAAAAATCATTTTTCCCAGCTTTCTCCGCGCAAAAATCTAAAATGTTCAAGTCAAAATCTGTTTTATGGCTCAAAAGTAAATTTTTCGAAAAAGAAACTGACAGGAATTGATTACTGCACTGCTAATAAGTGAAGTGAAAATGTACAGACATATTATAGAGGTTTATAAAAATGGTTAGTGGTGCTGGTAGGAGTAAATGTATGGAAAAGGTTGTTGTGCTCCTTTTTGGAAAGATGAATAAATGGGATGAATAATTGAGAAGGAAGAGTGAAGGAAGTGTGTGTATGACGTATGGCTGTATTGTTAAAATTAATTAGATAATTTAGCTTAATTGCATATTGTGTCAAAAGTCGAACATGTTGAGCATGACTAATGACCAGGGACGAAGATTTAATGATTCAGTGACTTTTTCCAGTCAGTGTGGGAATGATGAATGTTAAGAGTGCGAGTGACTGATCGTTCTTTCTCCGCCAAAAATTCTGCAGCTGCTTCAACTTTTTTACAGACTTCTTCATATAAAAAGCCACTGCACAATTATAATTCATTACAGTGACTGCTGCTTTCAGTGCTTTCCCTTCCCTGAAGTAATGTGTGCCATGCAAAATCGAAAATCAATTCCACATAAATACTCCACTCAAATATTGCCAATTGCAGTGGTTTCGTTTATTAATAGCTGCGTGGAAAATAAGAGCAGGAAGGAGAGCAAGAGTATGTCGGACGAACACAATCTGAACTGCTAAACCGACATTCGCAAATTAATAATTCTGTTCAAGAAACGACTGTTTAACATTTAAAGGTGGCAGCAGCGCCTTGCCACTTATTACGCAGTTTTGTTTTTTTAATATGACCTTTAACCTTTTCTTCTCGGTTTACTGTTTCCCTCATACTGCTATTTAAATTCCTGTTCATGAATATCTATAAATGTCTCGAAAATTTAACGAGCCTCGTATGTTTTAGCTACCATCGTATGCTTTTGCAAATGTCATTTGTCAATTAATGTCATTTAGGAATAAAGTTTAATTTGCTGGAACATTTCTTCTGAAGAAATGAATTTTTCCTTCGTTTTTGGCTACACTGGTGATTTAGTGTAGCTATACGAGTCTTGTAGCAGTTTTTCATGCGAATGTTGTATGACAACATGAAAGAAATTTATTCCTGCGTTTCTCTGTCGAGAGTCTAATAAGGGAAATATATTGTTGATTCGCAGTTAATTTTCTTTTTGTGCTTATCGTTGCAAAAACTTTATTGAAGAGTGGATTATTCGAGTGAGATTAAATTCGGAGACGACAGAACGGTATATAGTGAACGTTGAATGAGAATCCGTGCACTGTCATCGTAACAAGCAATTTGGCTCTCATAATATGACGTCTCTTTTCTCCAACATCATGCAAAGCAAACGTCAAAGAGCAGCACACTCTAACAATTATTCAAGTCTCATCCTAGAAAGATCATCTGCCAGGTATACGCTTCATATGATAATTCAATATAAATGATAATAGTAAAAGAGCCTCTTCGAATCTACTTCATACTCTTTCTCATATGACCTGCACGAAAATTATAATCTCATATAATTAATTCTACCTGACTTTCATTATGTGAATAATTCTCCTTTCCTTTACGGATATAATTGTAGCAAAATTCATCGTATGCTTTCAAATGAGCGAGAATTATATTTTAGTATTAATTGACTGTCATTAAATTATGTGAACATAAAGAAGAACGTATATAGACGGAGCAGAGTATGAATTTGAAACAAGGCCGATGTATTTTGCTTTGTGCTGATTTATCGTTTGCTAAAATGAGCCAAGTCTCTTTACACAGAGTCAGCAACGAAAAATAATATCCATGCAATAAACCATGTTGAGATATTAATTGCAAAATTGAAATTAATTCGTTTAATTCGTTGACATTCATTGTCAAAGGAAAGTAACAAAAATAATGTGAAAAAGACAATAAAGAGAAGGAGAAAATACGTTCTGCTGTTACAAAATCAATAACCTTGTTAATTACATACATGAGCTAAAGACTAAAGCTACTGACATTATAAAATTGAACATGGCAAGAATTCTTCTGCACTTGCACTTTAAAAAAAGCATTAACTGACTGACATTTTCCCCTCAATTCAAAATGAAATGGACCATTAAAAATAATTATTTATTTCGTTTATTTCGTAAATTATTTACTGAATATGAAAAAATTGTGTTAAATGGAACTTGAATGTGCTTCTAGAAAATATTTTGTTGATGGAATTATTGCGGATAGAAATTGACGTGATAAAGTAGGGTGTCCTGTGTGTATGGACTATATATATATGTGTATGTATATATATATATGGATATGGATACTATATATGTAGTAATGTATTAAGTATGTAAAATGTGTAAGTATATAAGTGGAGCAAGGTGGATTGGAGGATGGGAGAGTGGGAAGTGTTGGGTAATGAAAAACATGGAGTGTTGGGGTCTCCGGGAGTAAATCGGTGTGTTGTTTGTTGCTGGTATCGATATCGGTCACTTGAATGTCAATATCGTTTCCTGCTGCTTTGCTTTATAGACAATCCATTCTAAGCAACTTTGTTTCATAAGCTCCTGGCTTGACTTGGCTTGGCTCTGTGTTGTTTGTGGAATAAAACCAAGAAACCACAACACGAACACGAACAACTCTCCCAGTCTCCATACGCTTCGCTTACATGGTCCTTCGTCACTACAAATACATTCTAGACATTCTGTACATTTGTCAATGTATGAATGTGTAATGCTTCCTCACTCTCATCAATTATTTACAACAGCCAACGCGTTCCTTTCTATTTACAGGCTCCAATTTATAATGTTACTTAACTTACACTACGTTGCGTACTCCCTTTACAACCTTCCTTCTTTTTCTCCTTCAAAGTGTAAAACAAACTGCTCCTTCCAATCATATTTTTCTTATTTGCCCAACAAACTAATGCTACATGTCCTCAAGCTTTAATACTTGTCTAGATTTATTACCCGAGGAATGTATACGCCATGTATTTTACCAAAGGACGCAACACAATTCATAAATTTGTCTTTTTTGTCAACTCGTTTTCTCTTCACAGGCTACAACATTTGTTTTACAGCTCCACTAATAAACCAACAGCATCATATATTTTACACTAAATGTGCTTTTGTATAGTACGTGGCCAAATTTAAATGTTATATATTGCTTTGGAAAATTGGCCCATATTATTTCCATTTTACGGCATATTTCGTGTTATACGGTAAATCTAAATCTCTCTAATATTATGAATTAATATTACTCACTCAGAGGACACAATTAAAATGCTACATGAAAATTCACAAGGCTTAAAATTTTGAAATTTGAAAAACCATTTGCCAAGCCTGCAAACACTGTCCCTACTGTTGACCATAAATATTTAATTAGACCGCTTTTAACGGACACAATAATAATAAATAATATTATATGGACCGTGACCATGAATCTTTATAGTGCAAATAAAATTACGAGAAGGAGGCTGAAAATTCTTTTGTTTATAAAATCGTATAATCGGCAAAACACATTATAGTGGCTTGAACGAAAATAAATGCATATCGTGTAAGTTATACATTGTAAGTATATATAGGAATGGAATTAAACTGGACGGGTTATTTCATTCCCGGGGAGTCTAAAATAATTCGGTATCTGTGCAGTTGGGATGTTTATGGTATGATTACACCGATAAGGTGTCTAAATATACGCTATTACCGAAAGTATGAAAACAAGTTAAATTATTCAAGAGCCTAAGGAAGAATAAAGTTTTGAGCATGTGAACATTTACAAAGGGTGAAATTAGTGGAACAACAAAGCTGTAAATTACACACTCGGACCGAATAGAAACAGTTTATAAGAAATTGGCTAAGTTTGTAACACCTTGCCATTGGCCATTGTTATTGTTGTTAAATATTGACTGGGGAATGAATGGGCCATGTAATTGTCACATTAGTAGGTTTGATATTGCCTTTGTAAATTTAATTCAGTTCTAATGAACGAATAAAAAATGTGAGACAGAAAATCTGAATTGAGTTCGGGTGATATGAGCCTTGGTTAGAATTAGCGTCACATTGCATGGCCAAAACTTTATTTGTAAGATGTAGGAAAACATTTAACAGAAAAAAGAAAAAATGATAAGACTTACGTATTTCTCCTTTTATATACTTGTCCCTCTATTAGGCTGGCATCCAGCATATCACTAAATTTATAGATTTTATGTTTAAACCCACACGTTATACATTGGGAGCTTACACATTCACATTTTCCGACTCTACCAGACAGAGCCCCTTCAATTTCTGGTTTTATATTTATGTCATGTTTAAAGAATGAATGACTGTTACATAATTTTATCGTGCAAAAGGAAAAGGAAATTCTGAAGAGTAATTAAAGCTTACTTGTTTAGCCCTTGGATTATTCTATCCACATTCATATCTCTCTGATCCCCCGACACGTCCTGAGGGCTGTCCACTGGAAACTCTGCAAACCAAAAAAACAGTCGCATCATCGTTAGAATTCAAATCACTGAAATTTGCAGAATATTTTTTCTCTTATTATTAAGTATGACTTATTCATATATAATATATATCGTCAACTGTAACAAAATAATAATGCATCAGGGCCTATACACAATTAGAAAAAGTAGTTTTAGTTTTCCATGAGGAATGACACATGTGTTTCTGATTTTTTGTGCCTTACATAAATTATAAGCGTGACATTTCTCAAATCTCAAAGTTGTGTTTTATTTTTGCATAGAAATGAAATTCTATACGAAATGTCCTTTTAAATTCTTTCTTCCTTCCGCAGCAGTGCATTTACCATTGCATGAAATTGTTTTCTCACCACGAACGATTTTATTTGGGAAAAAACATTAAATTGTATCGTTAGGATCATTACTGCTGACTGCATTATATTCGAGACTAATAAAGCATTGCATCGTGCATGAGTGACTGTTGATAATGATTTCGCATCTATTCTATTTCGTTTCCATTCCATGGAGAGATGGAGAAAGTAGTGAAACGATTCCCAATAATATAAGTCATGAAAAATCACATGAAAAAAGGAAATTTCCATAATACAAGAATAATGGATGGCGTTGAAAGACGAAGTACAGACGGCGTTTGGTTGGAGTGTTTTTCGTATCTGAGCTGGGAAAGTTTAGAAATTGTGGATGTTTTTGTAGGAAGGTTGCATTGGGTGGTGTGACGTCACAAGTTCGACACAGATCCACCTACTCACCCATTACAATAATCGACGAGGCATTAGTAATATTATTATACTGCTTTCATGAATTGCTGCCTTATATGCAGAAATGGAGATAAAACAGAAAAAGGAGTACAAGTTGCACAAGAAAGACCTTCTACTCCTTTCGTAAGGCACATGGGCCCATGCCGTGCTCCATGTTATACGTAATGAAAAAAACAACGTTGCTCACCCGTATTGATTTAAAAAATGGATAAAGTGAGGCAATGAGCAGATCCGGGCATTTGCCAACATCAGGTTCTGCCACGAGTACTAAAGTTATTCTTAGAATTTTTCGAATTGTCTATTTATGCAGCCTGACTCTGTCATGGCTTCATATTATACGAATATTACACACATTCCCTTGCATATTCAAAATGCACGGCATTATCCTTCTTCTCTGTGTGGAGCTACATTCCTTTTTTAACATAAATAGGCGTCCTGTGCTGGGGCTATGCACACCGTTGCGAAAACACTCTGCCACACAACATGACTTTTCACTCTAAGTGTCCATGACATGCCAACAGCACTACGCAATTTACTCGATACAATCATCCAAATCCTCCTTCTGCCCATTCAAATCATTTCACAAATCTTTCTTCCCAGTTTCTTCCATCAAAAATTCAAACATTCAAAAACTTTTCCAACCATTTCCTTCTGGTCCGCATATTCAAAGTAATAAATAAAGCTTTACTCTCAGTCTCAGAAACAACAAGCCAAGTATAGAACAAATCGTACGGTTGCTACTACTTCAAAGCCAAGAAAGTAGAATATTTAATTAAATTTAAACTCAATGCGTATAAACATGCACACTAAACTGAAATATGCCCTCAAGCGGAGACAAGATAGTCCTGTAGCAAAAACAAAAATACTTGGCGTTGTTTGCAAATAAAATTATCAAAGAATTTCCCCAAGTTATTTCATTTTCTCCAACACAAAGCATCAACATATTTTCATGTCTAATTTCTGCATTGTTGCTTTAATTGAAGCGTTAAGAAAACATTATTAAGAAAATCCTTAAACATTTATGGGCAATTTACTAGTGATACTAAAACGTAGGAATTTTATTAGAGCCACAAAACGTGGTAAAGTTACTCAAGTATAATGAAAATGATACCGCTGAGAATTACACAGTTGGGAAATAGCTTGATCAGAAATGTTTCTAATAACTCTGGTTGAGGTTGGTGGTCGAGAAATACATAGACGGAGAATTAAACAAATTCGTATTCTCGTATTGATAAACAAGGGCGTATCTAGGGGGGTCACGGAATGCCCGACTACCCCCTCTCCAAATTTTCGCAATATATTATTAAAATTTTCAAAAAAAGCTAAAATTGTGAAATTCGCTTCCAAAATGACAAAAAATCGTCAAAGTTTTTGCCTAGTTCATTCTAACCTACATGTTGCTCTAATTTTTTTAAATGGCCGTGTGATCCCCCTAATGGCAATTCTAGTCACGCGCCTGTTGATGAATGAATGATGAATGAATGATGAAAGAAAGGACAAAGTCGACAAAGCCCAGAAATGAAAAACTTTTCCTTGTGCACCTTCTATGGTATAAGCAACATCAAAAATTTCTATATAAAAGTAAAGCCATACAGGTCTGTTATTCACGTGAAAACTTTCTTTCGGTATTGCACGTCATACTTCGTCAATTGTAAGTCTTATTGAGAAACCAGAAGTTGAATAGATTAGAGACAGAAATGAAATTGATGTTTAGGGTATATAATATCCTTTGAAAATGCTGGTTTCGGTTATTGATCAACATACAACAGGTAGGTAGCTTTTTTAGAACAATATTATAAGGTTGGAATAATCTCCTATACGTAACATTCTCTATTCATATATCAAATGTTTTCTACTTTGTAATTTAACTGGAGTAATAATTTAACTGCCCTAATATCTTACAGCGACAAAAATATCAAATTCAACTCCACTATTGATTCACCTTAATAGCAATAAATTGCTATTTCTCCCACAAATTTCCAACAAAACCCGAGGAATAATTCACAATTTTTATAAAATTGATCACATGAAAATCGATGATTAGAAAACCTAAATGGGGCTTATATTCTCAGATCCACCTATTTACAATCCAGTGAATTTATCTCTTCAAAAATTACTTCTCTTGCACAGAATGTGCGTTATCTCCGTCATTTGAATAATGAAGTCTCTTTATTGGGTCATTCAGCACCCCGAGGCATAATATGAAAATCCCTACACGTCACGATAAAAAGTTTGGGTAAAAGGTGATAAGACTGCAGTAGAAAGAGTTTGGGGAGACAAATATTGTTGTATTTAGTTGTTGGGGGAAAAGGGATTGAGAGAAGCAGAGGAAGCTGTTGGAAATTGTCGGAGAGAGGTTGTGGAGGAAATGGTACAGCGACATTAAGTGGCAATTAGCAGTAATTAAGTGGGCAGTTGACTACCATGAGTAGTCAACTCCATTTCTCCTCCACATTCCTCCTCCTTCCAAGTACACGTCATTGTAGTACCGCCATAATAGTTCATCCTTTCTTTAGCAGCAAAGCGACTGTATGCTTTTGTTTTATCTATCTGTCTGTCTATCTATCTATTTAGCTGTGCGCAAAAATGTACCCAGTACGTAATACGTCTTCTATTATCTACAGGCCAAACGTTACAACCTTGTACTGAAACTAGGGGCTTCTACCATCTACACAGACCAAACTTTACAACCGGGTACAGTAGCTACTGTATGCTTTTGTTCTGTCTGTCTGTGTGCTCTAAAGTACAACTATTGATCCAATTGAACAATTAATGATCCAATTGAACAACTATTGGCCCAATTGAACAACTATTGCTCCAATTGAACAACTATTGACCCAATTGAACAACTATTGCTCCAATTGAACAACTATTGATTCAATTGAACAACTATTGATCCAATTGAACAACTATTGATCCAATTGAACAACTATTGATCCAATAGAACAATTACAGGCTGCTTCGCAGCCAGTAATTGTATTGCAGTGGTTTGCAATGGTTTATTTATACAATTATTTCTCCGTCTTCTTTCGCTCGTACAACAATCGCTTGTAATTTTGCTACACTACTACCATACCGTCGGAGGAAAAGAGAGGAAAAGCAACTATATAATAAACCTTGGAATGGATGACGCTGTTCTTCGTAACATGTTTTACTTAATAACATAATAACAGTGCATAGTAATTATTGTACACACTTATAATTAAACAGACGTGTAAGAAATGAATCGAACTTGTCATTTGTTTCACAGTCACTCAACTCCCGACCCGAACTATCTCCAGTTTCCCTTCAAATAATATATTTACGCCTCGATAATTTGCAGACACAGCGAGACAAAGACAAATTTCCTGCTTGAAAGGTCTAATGATTAAAGACTAAGTATATATGACGCAATACGTGTACAATATAATAGTACAGTAATATTATTATGGACAAAGCCGGATAATTATTACTGGGTATGTACTTGCTATACTTGTTGGAAATGGTTTTTAAACGGAGTGTCAGAGAGTGAGTGAAATTATTTTAATAATAGTGTGAAAAAGTGACGTGGACACCCTCTGGGTTAATTCTAGCTTGTTTGACAAAAGAAAACACAATCAAAGCCTCCTCGCTCGTAAGAAGGAGAAATAATAATTAAAAAATCATGCAAATTCGTTCAGGCAGTCCAATTTTATTACCGACATATAATTTGAAGTAGGGCGTCTGACGTGTACTAATTTCAGTTGATTATTAAGTAACGATGTTACTTTGTGGAAAGACTAAAGTTGTCCGTCCGTCTGAAATTCTCCACTGTCATTCACAACTCAAGAACGGTTGAGATTTGTTGGTCAAATTTGCTACACAAACTATTGAGGACCTATGGGAGACTATATTCGAAGATGGGGTCAATCGGTTAAACTCCTGTATGACATTTGACCTTTCGGAGTGGCTACTGCGGTAATACAGCCTAAAATATTCGATGAAATTTGATTATTGCTATGTGGATTTTACTTATATTTGAAACTGAAATCCGCCAACTTTTGAATTTGAAGACCAACAATGTTTGAATGAATTTGAAAATTTCTAGGAAGGCGTCGGAAGATGTTTAGGAGCGTGGGCACATAATTTTGAGACTACATTAAATATTCCACACATTTGCGCGCAGTGCGATTATTATATTTTTCTTCCATTTTAGAACAGAAAATTATTTTTTGAAGAAACTGACGTAACAAATGTTTATTTTGCCTATGTCCATTTATAAAAACCTCCATTCAGAATTTCTGTGCGGACATTTCTTAGCAATGTCCCCACGGAAGAATATCTGTGGACACATCATTGTCCCTATGTCCCCACGGTTTCGACCCCTATGGTCACAGTTAATGTTAGCGTGTAATATTTGAGAACATTTTGTCACTTATGACTTGGTTCCTTTTTTGGAGCGTTACAAGTGATTTATTAATGAAGGAAAATGTGTGGAGAATGTTTTGCGGTAGAAAAGATCTGGGTAAAGAAGAAGAAGAGTTAATGGAAAAGTAATTGAATGTTGGTGAGAGTCTTGTGTGGTGGTTTGTTGGTTGGGTGGTTATGTAACACTCTGTGGGTTTAATTGTTCATTGCATTGTGAAGTGGAAAGGAAAGTGAGGCTGAAATTATATCCTCGTTAGTGTACTCTAAACACAGCTCCAGTCATTAGACGAACAACATGAGAGAAAGGCGTGAAAAATAATCTAACTTTCCAAGACTCTTTAATTTCATCATCTTTTCATCTCCCTTTCCATTATGGCCCCAGTTAATACCGCCACACTCAGACGCAGACAAATTGCAATACATAAAAGACGCTGCTTCAATTGAAATGTTCTTTGAAGTCGGAATTTCATATTTCATTGTAACAACCACCAACTCTGATCAAGAACAAATTAAGCCACCACCACGATTAAATTACAAATGTGACTGGTCTGTCATTCTCCTGTGGTGAAATATTTTTTAGCGAGCCACATTTTCTGGTACTGCAGAAATAATCATGGCTTTTGAAATTAATACGGCTATGGAGTTTATTAAGAAATTATCAAAGAGTAACTCACTTCCAACTTCAAAGTAAATATAAATACGTACAACGTAAAATATTGTCAAATGCCACAGTATGCTCTTTAAGTTGGAAATCTTGGAAAAGTTGATTCTTTCATGAAATGTATTGCATTATATTCGGCTTTGTAATAAATCCCAGCTAATTCTATAACGTTATTATATAGTTTCCCAATTCCTTTGTAAACCCATTTAAAAATTAAGCTACACACAAACAATTAATTGTTGTGTGGGTTGAGCTATTTGTGTTTGTGGCCAACAAAGTAATATGGCAATGAAAGATATAATGTTACAGATACGACTAGTATAATTATTTTTACATGCATGGCATAAAGTCTCGTCATTTGCTGCACACCACGAAATTTTCACGTTTTATCATAAGAGACAGCAGAGCTTTGATCGTCTGACTCTTCCCAGAAACTTTAAAAACTTAATAAAACAAAAATGCTAGAGCATTTTTCCAGGAAAACCTTTTCCTAGGGAAAATGAAATTTGAAATTCACTTCCACCACTTTTAAGGTTGTGGGATTCATTTCTTCGAGGAATTTCATGAGCCATTTTTAAATTTTTGCAGAATGTTAAAGATAAAAGGAGTATTTTGTGTTTGCAGAAGCTTGGAATGAAGAAAACCGGAGATTTGTTTGGGAATTATAAAGATTTGCTAATAAAGTGTTTTCATGCTGGGTGTTGCGGGCAATTGATAATTGAGAGAGAAATGTTGCAAAGCGTTTAATACTTTTGAGTCTTTTTGGAGTTTTGTTTCCACAGGGTTTTACAGAGCATTAGTATTTGGCGTGAAAGGGAATTTTATTGATGACGTGATAAAGCTATAGGAAGGAGTAATTGGAAAAGAGATTCAGTTTCACGGAGCGGAGATTACATTTTGTGCAGCGACTGTGTGTGCTGCCCGATTCTTAAATATTGCTTTTTATTGCCAGCAGTTGGCAGCCGGCGGATTCTTTTCAAAGCTTTCATCTTTTATATTTTCTCCACACATTCAACTTCCAGCGTCTTCTCAGAGCTGCGTAAGTTCTCATTCCCTCAGATTGTCACGCACGTGGTCCCACTTTTCGTCTTCTATTACAATCTCCTATTTCCCAATTTAAAACGATCCTGTCCCTTTAAACGCGAGCCGAAAATTATCTTGATTTCTGAAAGAAATTTGTCCTGCTTTCTCAAGATGACCAAACGGCTCCTCCTGTTACTGCTCCTTCAATTTTAATGTCATCAAATGCCTCTACGATTCTCTCTGCTGCGCTATTATGCTTACACTACCGTCTCCGACGCAGAATGTGTAGATTTAGCAACTTGCCAGATTATTGGACATACGGATATTTTTATGAAGCGGAAAGAAAAGAGAGACTGAAGTTTTCATGTTGTTCGGGTGGTGGGCGCTGCCGTGCGCCCACCCGGTGCTCGAGTGCTTTTAGATCAGCACACAACTTTAATAATAATATTTACAAATATCTTCACAACAAATCCATCCAAATAATAAAACAAACCTTCACAGCTTCGCTGTACTCACTTTCAAAAACAAACTTCTCAAAACCCGTTCAATTCCTACACACGCAGCTGGTTTCACTTTCACATGCAGGTACTTCTCATTCTTTTGTTTGTACTCGACTCGAATGCTTTTCTCCATCTTCTTCGTAAAAGTAGGAATAACTACAGATGTTTTTCTAGTGCCTCTTCTAAGGACAAGCAGATTTAGACGACCATGACACTTTTTACAAATGTGGACGTACGTGGAATAAAATAAATATCCTCCTCTTAAAATAACATAAGCAAGGACAATCAGATTTTTTCGTTTAATGCACATAGATACAAGGCACTTTCATTTTTTAAATGTTTCCAGGAATTTAACCTGAGATTGTTAAACCCTTTTAAACTTTTATCCCAGGAAATATTAAAGAACCGCCCTATATCAAAGGGTTTGAAAATAAATTCGAAAAACCTGTCGATATTAAATAAAATATGGTTTTAACTATTTACCGCGAAATGAGGACAATAAATATTTAGAAAAATATTTTCAAATTTCTCAGGGTGGTTGTAGAAATGAAATATATTTTATTCAAGGACGCCCTCTGGTGGCCCTGCATAGTGTTCCTCTTTGTTTCTGTTCCTTAACGATATTATGGTATTATAGACTGGAGGGCGTACTCCATGTGTAAGTAGGGATTTTGGATGCGTTAGATGTATTCATTTGATTTATTCAAGATTTGAAGGGCATTTTCCATGGTAAGCTGTATGACAGGATTATTTCCCAAATTGCATTTTGCCAAACTGTATTTTTGCAGAACAGAATGTGTACAACATCAGGAAATGTTCACTCTCTACGTTTTTCTGTTTGATGGTTACCGGTGAGGTTTACTGGAGATGTTGTATAAGCCTTATAGTTGTTGTTGCTAACTCCTATGTAAAAGTACACCTACTTAAATTTTACGGTGCTGCGAATATTTGAGGAGCAGTGTGGTAGTGGTCGTTGTTGTTGTAGTGTTGGAGTGGCACTGTGTTACGAGTGTCTCTCACACAGTTCCGCCTAACTCTCTGCTTTCCTTAAGTACGTACATCTACAGTTTCTATAGCAGTACTTACTTCTTCTTCGGAGTCCGTATTATTTGGGCTACAGAGCAGCATGGAAGTTCGTAAGTAGTCTAAGAGCAGATTGTGTGTGTAAATGTATAGAGAGCGGATATCCACGTACTTAGAGTTTCGCTGTCTCAAGTGGTCCCATAAAACGTTCTGTTAAAAGGACAGAGAGCGTTGGGGGAGAATCCAGTCCCGGACAGAATTATCGTGGGGATTGCAGCAGCTCCATCAATTCCATTTTCCAAATCCATTAGTTGAAACGCATTTAAATGGAGCGACATGCCTAAGTAGACATAGCAATGCCAAACATGAAACTTGACAGTTCAGCTCAGCCTATTATCGCCTCCCATAAATCGCCCGATCCTTACACCAATATTATACATGTACGCTTCTACTGCTGCAACAGTTTAAAATACTCACGAAAAGAACTTCTTCTTAAGACAAGGACAAGATAAGAAAAGTACATTGTCATGAAACTAACAATAAATCCAACAACCAACCATCCACCTAGCTTTGTCTTTCGCCAAACGCTTTAGTCGAGCATCATCATCACAAAGCCACATTACGTTAAAACAGAAATCTCAACAAATTCCCTTTTAGCAACAAATACCACTAGTAATAATTTCCAAATCGAAAAAAATCATGGCTTTCATGGATGTAATGAAGGTTAAGATGTAATTTATGCAGGAAGTCAACTCTGATAATAACCAATGTGGAATTATGTAAAATATACACAATAATTTATTCAGAATCTTTTGAATGTGGAAGTAATTTGAGCGATGTGTGTCTTTGGTGGAAAACTTAGATTTTAGAAAATTCGCATATTTTTTGTCCATACAAATTGGGTAATGATTTATATTCACCCGGAAATTCTTCCCTATAGGGTATCGGAAATAAAAAGTTTTTCTAGCAACGACTGTAAACTCTCAGTTGATGCACGTGATTCTTTTAGACAAAATATGGTTTTAGGGATTTTCTCTTGTGGTATAATTGGATGTAAAGATAAGTTTTTGAAATGCGTGACAACAAAATAAAATGCAAGCATGGTTTGCGTGAAGAGTAAAGGAAATGTGTGTGTGGAGGAATTCTGACAGTGTAGAATCTGTATTTATTTGGGTTTAAAAGGTGTAGACAGTGACTGGTGTTTGTGAGTGGCTGTAAATGTCAAAAGTGACTAAAATTTGAGAGGGAGAGTTTTTGCAAGTTTGTTCTGTTGGTGTTGTGTTTGTGTGGCTGAAGTGCGTGACAGAGTTGTGCATAATACATCTCTTTGGTGCTTTGTGACGCAGTGACATGGGAATTATTATCACTAAAGAGATTCCTTAACTTCAGAGATAACATAGTAAATAGTTCACCAAGAGAAAAATTACCTCATGGAAATGCCCACTTAAAATTTTATGTTCAACTTTTACAATAAAATTCTAACTTCAACTTTCCGTGTTATTCCTCTGCCTCTTCCAACTTAGAAGAGTCATAACTGTAACAACCTCGCCAACCGTAAATTCACAGATTCGCCAAGTGCTTATGTACTTAGACTTATACACGCTAAATGAATTCACTACAGACGCAGCACCTAGACTTACAATCCACACTACAAAGAATAAACTTCATCCAGTCGTCCTCACCACTTTAGACACGAACTATTTCCCTATATTCAAAAACTATCAATGAAAACACCCGTGAATAACTTTACCTCTCCAAAAATTATTAACAAGTAGCAAATCTTGTTTTAAAAAGGAAAGTCTGCCAATTTTTACCATATGAATATACATGACTGAAACCCACTAAAACCTTTTTTCGGGAGAAAAGATGAACAATTTGGAGATTGGAGAGCATTAGAGAGAAACACGAATTTCAAAGCCACAAGGAATAAGTAGATAAATAAAAATCGGAAGAAGTGTGAATTAAACAGACGAAAGTCTTTATAGAAACTCAACTTCTGCGGCAAATCAAAATGGATGGCAACATTATGGAATTTCTCTTTCAATTTCTATATCTACTTAGTAGAGGTTGGCTAGATAAATAATTGTTCCAGTTTAAAATTTTATAAAATTCTATCTAAGAATTGCTACATAATTTCTATATTTGACATTTTTTCGAAAAACTAAGAGTACATTTTTATGATAGAACTAATCATTAGCTTTAAATCTACACATCGGGATTTTCAATTCGACTTTCCATTCCAGAGAAATCTTTGAATAGCTCATAAAACTGCCGAATTGGTAATCCATTCGGTATAACTTGGTGGTGCGTAGCTTCATTGGGGGGTATCCTTGTGATATGTCCCCGGTATGGTGGGCCAATTTATCTTACACCATTCGAAAGATCGTGCGATTCTACATTGATTTGATATATCAAACACCAATGTAGCTTGTATTTTGCGGGTTAAAGAAATATTCTCCCGAAAAAACGGGAAATTGCATTAAGCAACACAATAATTCGACATTTACCGATGTGCTTGAACTTTTTTGAACATTGTACTTCACACTATTCGGAAGATCATGCGATTCTGTATTGATTTGATACATCGAACACTAATGTAGCTCACTTTTTGCGGGTTCCATAAATATTCTACCAAAAAAGGGGTAATTTAATCCAAAAACCCGAAAAAAGTTCGAAATTTGACCTTCACCGATTTGCTGAAATTATGAGTGCTTATTAATCAAACATTTTAGACAATCCGATGGTAAAATCAGTTTTTGCGACAATTTATTTTACCGCCATAAAAAATCAGAAAAATCAGAACATAATATTTCTTTTCACTGTTATGATTTTTTATGGCAGTAAAAAACATTTTCGCAACACTAAAACTTTTTTCGAAATGTGAACAAAGCTTCAGGCCCTAGCTAAGCCACTTGAAAAAATTTACCCCACCTCTGTGCCTACTTCCAGCGTTCCAGCCAACAGATTTTGACAGGCGAAGTTCATTTTTTTCCTATGTAAGACTCCATTGTACTCCGATTCTTAAAGTTTGACTACGAAGAAAATATTCCATGGACCCGTCACCCTCAATCTGTTCACAGGGTTCATGGACAGCCCTAACCTGCATAAATCTTCTTATAAAGTACAGGTTTTCGTGTTGGATTGCAAAAGTTGTCAAATGTTGGCTACGGTATACAATGAAGTGAGAACCTACTTTTAATTTCCCTTCCCACATAATGTAAATTGAAAACACAAGGAAGCGGAAGTTTATTTTACATGTCTGTGTCTACATACCATACACACTGAAGTTATTATTGTTGCTTAACATGCATCGTCCTGACTTCGTGCACAGTTCTGCCGATTTCCATGTACGTGGTTTTGTGTAGCATGAAATAAGCATGTGAACTTATGTGCAGTGCAATTACCGCCACAGGAAGTTCGTAGATTAGTAAACATCTTTCCTTTCACCATCCAAAATGATTTGCAGTCAGAAGATGTTCCTTCCAGCACCATGCTGCTCTAAACAACGCCGGTCTTTCACTTGACCATATTTCAATCTTACAAGTCAGTAGTGTTAATAGATTTGTAATTACTGCAGCAATTTGCTGTGGTTCTCGAATAAGATTAGGCATACTAATAGTTAGTTCATTAACAATTCGGTGTTGCAGGATGTAGTTGGGTGAAAAGGTAAATGAGAGAGGAAATGGGGAAAAGGAGAAATCACTTTCCAGAATTATATTAAATAGCTCATTATTTTACTTTATAGATGAGCTTTACACTTACAAAACTAATCCGTCATCTTATAAAGGTCTCTTTTCCATTAGAGACATTCCTGAAAGTGCCTAAAGCAATAATGAAGAAACTACGAAAAAAAAATTGTCTTTTACACTATACCTTATTGATTTTTCTCTGAAACATGACATGGCTTCAACAAATTGTGCCAACATACTAGCAAAATTTTTAAAAAAGCACAAAATATGTCTGTCCACAGACAAAGTTGCATATTACAGTATTTTATTGGAATTTGCACGAGAAAGTAACGTAGTCCGCAGACATAAGAGAAAGACTATTAATTACACTGTACTTATTTCTCCAGCATTAAATAACAACATACGTTCGGATGATTTTCCCTGTATAAATTTCCAATCAAATATTAATTTTTGGGGAAACAAATAGACCCTCGGTTTTTAATCGCTTAATTAAATTCTGAATGAAACTATTTTTATTGATGCTGTAAAAACTGCTTGTTTACTCTTGGAAATGGCAAAATTTCTATTTGCATTTGAATATTTTTGAAAAGTGAAGTTTGAGTGTAACGAGATAGAAAGATGTGATGGAAGATGTTGAGTGAAGAAAGGCATAATATGATGGAAGAACTATGTGGATCTGAAGTTGAGGCAGTGTACAGAAGAATCTGAAGATATTAGGCAAAAGACGACGGATTTGGGCAGCAGCAACAGCTCATCCGGCACAACGGACGTCAGAAGAAATACACGCAAGTACTTCACTTAAAAGTTCTCTCACGCACATCGCAGACACGTCTGCTATAAAATAATCGCCTGTCTATATTCCACTTCTCCACTACTACCCACACACTCTACAGTGGTACGCAACATTTCATCACCAAACCAGAAATACCCAAAACCCGTAGTGGCCATAACGGCTTTTTTGGGCTTTGGCTGGGGGTTTTAGATAGTGGAAAAATTTAAAAACCCAACCAAGTGGATTTTGGGTTTTTGAAACCTCGCTGATTTTAAGATGATTTGTTTACGCAGATTCGTATAAAATATCGTTCATTTTTGTAAATGTGTATAGGTATGATATATCTAATAATCATCAAATAATTGGTTAGCTTGATATTAAAAGAAGGAATTAAGGAATTTTTTTTGAAAAATGCAGTGAAGTTTGAAAATACTGCTTTTTTCGGGTTGTATAAAACCCAATAGCCAAGAAACCCATGGGCGTGGGTTTTTTATGAAAAAGCATGGGTTTTTCGTTTGCTGCATTTGACATGATATGGCAATAGTGAGAATATGGAGGTATAGTAAAGACACAGTGTGATTACTCACCTTTTACCGTGGACGTGGAAGTATGGTGGACTGAAAGTGTAGAAGGCAGACAGTCGACAGTGACTGTGCCTCTGTGTGATCTCCGACGCGAATCTCATAGCGATTTTGAAATGTTCTGTGTACTTCGTAAATGGGATTTTAAATTGTCGATTCCTGCACAGCCCTGACTGGGAAAATAATTGACACAATTGAAGTAGAAACGAATGGAGGCTCCAATTTCCAAAGCCTAATTACTCTCACGTTACAATTACAGCGCACAGAAACGCAAAACTACGCAGCACTCCGAACAAAGTTCGTATGTGAAAGTACAGAGAAAGCTCCGCTGCTACCAGCACAAAACATTATTATCTTTCTATTCACATTTGCGTACAAATAGAACTCCAAATGTTCCTCTCTCTCCAATTTTAACTTCAGTCTCTTCCCATAAAAGCTTTCTAAATACAACCCGTCACTTCTACAGAACAGCTACAAACTTTCCATCCATCACTACAAAAAGGTCAAATCCAGTGACGTCTTTACTTACACATTCCAATAAAAACTGTGACGCCAGTAAAATAAAAACCGTCAAAAATAATATTCGGATGCTATGAGCAGATAACTTTTTTGTCAGTCACATTCTCTGAAATAACTTTTTTGAAACTAAACTGTATGCCTTCTTTCATATGCAAATTTATTGCATATGAGAATTATTAAGCTGACAAATCTCTCACCAAACAATTAGAATAAAAAACACGTCAAACTGCTATTCCAAGGCAGACAGTTGAGAATAAGTTAAATCCGCTACATATCCAGATCGAAATACCACGGGCGGGTGGTCTATCACACAAAACATATTTCAACCAATCGCAATGTCAATATGAAAATCGCCTAAGTCGAATTAAGCATACTCGTCCACTTTGTGTATAAATGAAGCTCTATGTTAATTACGATCGTAGCCATTTTACAGATTTTGGCTGCGCGTGAAAGTTTCCCTTTTTAAGATTTCTCTCACTGCACGATTAAGAGGCTTTTAACTAGAATTTTAGCCAATTACAAATAATGTCCTGCTTAGGAGACATTAGTAGTATCATTATTCTATCAATTTTCTGCTTTGCTATTATAATCCATGAAAAATGATAAATCAGGGTGATGTACAGCAAGGTTACTCCTGAGAACGCTTGAATGATCATCAGGAGAATGTAGTTTATTTAATAGTTATCAAAATCTCAAAACTTGTTTCGCTCACACGGTTTTGGGCAGGTAATCTACTGTCGGTTTTAATAGAGCCCTAGATTATTTCATCCCCATGTTAAAAAATGCAGCGTTTACTGAAAACCTCTTGACACTAAATCCATAACAACCAAATTTGTAACTGTATTTTTAGTGCATTTTTTATTTTTCTTCGTATTTTGTCCCTAATTAATTGTTGTTAGTAAGCGAATTCGATTAAAATTGCTGTCCACATAACCTTGCATAATTTCCTGAGCAGTTTAGGGCTCCATTAAAAACGTTCTGACAGTAATAGCTAGAAAAATCTCAAAATAACAACTTGTTTGTGTTTTTGGCGAATCCAAGATTACAATATTGATAATAAACCGTCTGGCACCGGAAACTCAATTAATTCTCTGTGTCAAAACAGTGACAAGCAAAAAAGTTGTTATTTTGAGATTTTGCTAGAGCTATTAGATTACCTGTCCCTCACAATCATCGACGTGTTGTTCTTGCTTATGTGTACTGTGTTGGAGATTGTGTCATTCTGAACAGTGCATACAACCTGACTCGTCCATAACATTTGTGCAGTAGGTAAATATACCTAGGAGATTTGAGTTTTGAAAGCTTAGAATTGTTGGTAACATTTGTAAGATATCCTAAGTAGTAGAAGACGAAGAATTTGTGGGGATGGCGAGAGTGCTGCACTACACGGCTTGTAAGACAGATTGACATGTTCTGCACAAGCCGTGGTGACGAAGGCACAATACTGCTTGAGTAATTTTGACTGATGTTTGGAGAATAATGATGGACAAAGGAAAGAGTGAAAACACATTAAGTGGAATGAATGAATTGTGAACTGACAAGTTAACTGTTTGGAAATAATTAAATGTTTTGTGAGTAGAATTCATTGGACGTGTGAATAATGTGGAAGTCGCAGGAGCGTTGATTTGATTGCCCATTCATATTCATTACATAATGAAGCTGGGAGTTGCCAATCTGTGCACCATGCAGCTTCCCGGTCCATGAGGAGTCTGGTGTGTGCACCTCATTTTATTACATTGCATCTCTGAAGTCGTAAATGGCCACAATGCCCTTTGACTGGGATGGAAGTTCAAACAACAAGTTAAATTGGAGAGAAACACAAAGGCGTTGATGAACAGTGTTGATATTTTGGTGATGGAAGTGGATTGGATTTCAATCACAGTTGTATAAAGACAAGTGCTAAGTAGATTAGTTTTGCGAAGAGAGTTTAGTGAAATGGTAATCAGGATTTAAATGAGATTTCTCTCTCCGACTACTCCGACATATCCATCCATTTCAATCTCCGCACGAGATTTATTTATAGCCAACTAAAATTCCAAGCCACATCATTTTCCTTTTCCTAAGCACTCACTAGCAGCACAATCCAGACGTCAACTGCATGGTGGATAAATTTGTATATGCCATATGTCAAAATGGACAAAATCGTATCACAAAATTTTGTTGTCCAGTGGACAAATTGGATATAATGGATGAAAATGAAATACAGTGAAAAGAAACTCACTTTTAGTAACAAAAGGAATCGCCAACATAAAACAAATAATTTTTAACCTTTAAATTTCAACTTAAAATGCAACCAAACTTCGTATTCGTGATGTTTAGCATGTTTTGGAAAATTCATATGGCTAGACCGCCCTGAAGTTCAATTATTGCAAAATCCATATATTTATCTATTTTGTCCATTTTATCCAGGTGGATGGATGCTAAGCTCAAAGGGCCGGATTTTTTAAACTCTGACTAGCAGTCATGTTCCATTTCTATTCTGCGTCTGTCATTGTCAACGCCAACAACATATTAACTCACCCGAATCTCCCGAATGGTACTTCACACTCTCACTCACACACACACAGTATATAAGCCACTCAAATACGCCCAATACATTTTTCCAGTTAAGAACACACATTTACACATTGTGATTACACAAAAGTCAGCCGGATATATGCCATGGAGAGAAATGTGCACAGACAGAACGTCACGGAAAGATAAAAGACGTTTAAAACAGTCAAGTGAACAGAAAGCGGGAGAAATAGTGTCACCGTGCTGGAATTCTGTACTGGAATTCTCTATGCTTCATGTAATAAAATCGTGGCAGTAATGATGCAGAAGAACATTGCCAGGGACGACTACAAGGATGTACATCCACAATGTCGTGCTCGCTTGCACTTTGCGACTTCTACATGACAGCAAATGAACTTGAAATATTTACATTATATGGGGTCGATCACATAATATTTATTCGCTGTGGTTCGCACTTACAATAACCTTAGCGCTTTTTAGCCCAACCCTTCCATCACATTGCCCTTCGCTTCACTCGAATTCCACCGTTTCTTATTATTCGCTTTAAAACTCATAGCAGTTTATTTGGCCACGAATTTCCTATGCGGTGTATTTTTTGTTCATACTAAATGTATGTAAAGAAATATTTTTGTGCATCCGCAGACTACCTATAGCCTATATGTACTTCTACTATATAGAGATATAAATATATATAAAGGAACAGGATGCATTATAATGTAACACGTTATTATAGGTAATATGATAGGTAGATACGGATTGGGTTTGTGGGAGGAGTGGAGGGTTTAATTAAATTATGAGGCTCTAATGAGTTAATGTAAAAGTTAAGTAATCTTTGATTTTTGGTGGCGTGAGGCTGACTAATCCGAATTAATGCCTTGGCAGAAGGTCACTTTGACTTTGTAACTTTTGTTGCTGGTAGGAAAACCTTTAAGAGATTTCCAATTGATTTTTTCCAAGGAAAAATGGAATTAGTGGGAAAGTAGAGAAAAGTCTGTTAAGCTGGTGGAGATTTAAATGGGAAAATCAAAGCGACAGAGAAGCATAATAATGTCATTGTAATAAACTGTGCAACAATCATCTTATTAGAAGAAGCACTGTAGAGAAATTGGTGTGTTAAGACGGGGGATTTTGTAGAATGCGAGAAAAGGAAAGTAAAGAGATTTGGGTGAAGAAGAAGAAGGCGAGTTGCATTGTTTGGCAGGAGTCGTGGCACAGAAGAAAAGAGAAAGAGCAAAAGAAGTGCCTATCCAAAAGCGCATTTTATTTCAGGCCACTTCGCTCCTTCCAGAAACAGCACAGCCAGAAATTCCCTTCAGTTTCATTTCACACACAGTAGAGCTGGAAACCCCAACCCTCCGCTTTATCCGTGCTTCGGCTTCAGCCCCGTCAGCTATCATATTGGCTTGGGGTCGCATGGAAAAAGTTTGTTTGGGGTCGCATTGAAAAAGTTTGTTTGGGGTCGCATTGAAAAAGTTTGTTTGGGGTCGCATTGAAAAAGTTTGTTTGGGGTCGCATT
>JABASD010001958.1:0-32044 GCA_019776165.1 Pogonognathellus flavescens
AGACCGACAGACCGACAGACATATCGGGCACATAAGACCTCGTGAGGTCTAAAACTACTCCCCTTCCAGGTATTTCTATTGAAGGTATATACCTGCAGTGGAATGGAAGTCTAGCTTAATAAATTTCTAAGTAAGCTTCATAATATTCGTACAGATAAGAAGCTCAAGAGCTCATCCTTGCAGAATAAAAAATCCTCTGCAGCTTTGTTGAAGAATTAGTGTAGAGTTAAAACAGTACCTAATGCAGCCAGTTGCCCTTTCTCCATTACCTGTGACAGTTCTTGCAATTTATGAAATATGGATGCATTTTTTACATGCATTTCCGTGCAACCGTATAGTAAGTGGGTCAACCAGTAGTGACACATGAATGAAGGATGATTTTGTTGGAACATTGTGAAAAACTAGATTTGAAAAGCTGTAGGTATAGAGTGAAGACTGTGAGAGTTTCTGTTCCTAGGATAGTTTTTATATGCAGGGCCTCTTACCACCGTTGCAAAGAGTTAAGAAGTGTGCAAGTGTTATAATATATCAGATTGTCCCAGAGTGTCACAAATGGATTAAAGGCGAGGAAAACGGTGACAAGATACATGGTTCATAAATAAATGCATATTAGCAATGACTTGAGAGAGTTGTAGAGAGAGAGAGGCATGGAATTTTTGTAGTTTAGAGTGGCTGTTGAAGTGGAGCATCTACATGTGCTATTACTCCCAACAACGGTTTTAAGTCCTGACTCTACGGGTAAAATGCAATCGCCTTTGAATTTCGCCGTACTTTACCTTTTTGGTATTTTGTCTGTGAATTGGAGTTGGGACGAGTTAAGCCAAGTTAACATAACATAAAATAGCATGATGGAACATTGCATAACGTAACGAAAGGTCGTTCAAGTCTGAATTACGTACTGGTAAGTGTAACTTTGAGCAGAAAACTGCTTAGTACTTCTACCACTCTGTGAGTAAAAGGCTACACCCAACATTTTTTGCTTAGATCTACGCATCTTCAAATACGTAGTAAGTATTTACGTACAGTATACTTACGACTAGTGGTTCTACTAATACTGGCACACCATGCATGGAAACTGTAGTAAATTGCACGGAAGTCAGAAATGTACTTAGATTCATTCTGTGTGTAAAAGAAGAAGGAGATATGTACCTAGAAACTGTTACGTGGAGTAGTTATAAAAGAGCTGGTGGTGTATCTGCTATTATTCTCTGCGGTGTCTCCTTCCCGTCTTGTGTAAAAATGTTTCTTGTGCAAAAGTCTATACGTCGTCGACGACAAGAGAGAAAGTTTGGCTGGAGTGAGGTTAACATTAGTAAAGCTTTGCTTTATGTCCCCGTTTACGTCCACACTGAGCTTTTCTATTTTCTATCACTATTTCTATCTATTACTCTTACTTTAGTTGAGGTAAGAGACAGCCAAAGTGTTACACCAATCCTGGATATTGTTATAGGAGCATCAGAAAGGGTTTTATGTGTACGGTCTTTGACAGTTATATCCTTTCTCATGTCTTGCCCAACAACCTCCCGTCACCGTGCAATTCCACTTTTCTCCTACTACTTCCCACTGCCACGAGGATTGTAGACAAACAGAGAGAGAGTAGCATTAAGCATAAGTAGTAAGAGTCCTCCTGTATCTGTATGCACTCTCTTGTCTCCTCTCTCTCTCTCTTTCGGTGTTTCCCTGTCCCTGTCTGGTTCTCCTGCACAGTGGGCCTATTACCCAAAAACCATGTAAGTACTAACTAAGTACCAGGGAGATATGGCGAGACAGATTGCTTCCAGAAGTTACAATGGCAATGCTATTCACATTACTTTACTCAACTGATCGACCTTTTGCTCCAGCTGACAATGCCACTACTGCAATAAGAGTGGGACAGAGTGCTATCGGATTAATGAAATGTTTGTGTGCAGTCAACTCCCTGTACGCCTCACAAAGTTAAACTCAACCTCAAAAATAATTTTACTTTTCCTCTAAAACTACCATATTTTACACTTCCCTACATCCTTCACTTTTCCTACACATTAACAACAAATGTCCCCACACGAAATAAATTTGGTTTACATTCAAAGGAATAATCTTTTCTTCCATAGTTTAAACAAGTTTAACAAATTCTAAATGTTCTAATTAAGCAAATACCTATACACCAGAAGGTCATAATGTTATGCAGCATGGATACACTAATGTTTAAACATATAATACTTAAGGAGGAATTTACCCGCTACTTTTCAGA
Organism: Pogonognathellus flavescens; assembly: GCA_019776165.1. Taxonomy (NCBI): domain Eukaryota; kingdom Metazoa; phylum Arthropoda; class Collembola; order Entomobryomorpha; family Tomoceridae; genus Pogonognathellus; species Pogonognathellus flavescens. Next base: position 2,231 of record JABASD010001958.1, read on the forward strand.
TTTGCAGTAGCATTGTGGATACATAGCATTATGCAAATATGAAGTGTAGTAATATGTGTTTTGCTGAAAGTACTAATACAGTAGTGGTGCTAAATAGTGCTAACATTTGCACGAGAGGTGTAATTACAATTGTAAGGGTATAGCATAGTTGGACAGATATAGTTGTAGTTGAGAGAATGGTGAGCGTCATTAAAGGTGGGAAGAGTATGCAGAGTAGAAGAAGACTGTGATGGTTGAGTTTAGAAAGTGGGAAGACTGCACAGGTCTATCTGACTAACTGGTAAGTGCTAGTAGCTAACTGGAACAAAGTGTGCCCAGCTATTTGTAGATTTCAGTAAAAGCGGAAATTCGACACGACACGAAGTAAAACTTTCAACTGCGTCTATGGAGCAATGAGTCCCAAAAGAGCCGTTCCCAAACATTTCCGAGATGGCTAATCAAAATCCCCCAGTTGGCGTTAAAAACCCTACAACAGTATTCCTAACTAAATTGAACTTCATCAATGAATACTATCAACTCTAACATCTACTTCCCAACCCAACAAAACGTCCACAACAGTCTTCTTCTGTATTCTCGCCCAACACTAAGGGCATATACAACACTTGCAACTGTATCAACTCCTATCAACGACTCAACAAACTATATTATGCTTATGACTTCTTTCTAGCACTACTGCTTAGATATTATACCAAATAGTTACTGTTACTATCGCTCCGACCAATCACTTCTCTACCTGCGTAACCTACATTGTTCATAATCATCCTCCTGGAGAGATACCTTCGTACGTATTGTTATTTCCGAGACATCCTTAATTCATTCACATAAAAAATTTGCAAGTCACAGCATGCTGCTTCTTTTATGCCTGTCTTATATATTATTAAAATGGTCACTTGTTAGAATAGGTCAAATGCACGATTTTAAATATCACAATTTTAATATAAATTATTTTCTTCACTTTCTAGAGACTCTTTAAATTGAATTTAAATACATATACTGTGTGAATTGTAAAAGTAGTTAGGTTTGATTACTATCAATGGGCAAGTTAAGCATCGGTAATTAATCTATGCACTTGAATGTTTCCCCTATTACTAAATATTTGTGCATTCATCAATTCAATTTTTTTTAAACTGTGAGCTACAATATGCAAACTTTGTGAAATTAATCATTAAGTAGAAATATTATTGTCGTTAGTGCCTGCAATTACGATTTAGCGTCTTTGAATTGTGTAATTAACTATAATGCATCTGTAAAGAGTAATTATGTGCGTTGCAGTTTGTAAAAGCACATAAAAGGACAAAATAAGATTTTCCCAAAGTATGCCTATGTATTTTATTCTTTTGTATAGTTGAATTCCAATTAAAAGTTGTTCAGTGTAGTTAAAGTACTTGTATGTGTATTACATTATAAAGGGATATGGAAGAGGTAGCTATTTTGTAAGTGTAAGAGTGTAACTAGTTGAGTCACCTGGGCTCTCTGGTCTGTCAGTGAGTGCGAAGCTAAAGCAAAAGTATTCGTCTTTTATTCCCAGTGCCACAGTTAAAATACCTAAGTCTCCAAAGTCACATACCTTTACTACAGCCCAATTTGAGTTCTTCTTGTATACAAGGCCGAGCGTTTTGTAAAAAAAACATTGTAGTATAAATACTGTGGCGTATAGCACGTTCCTATTTTTAATGTAATGTGTGTGGAAAAGGACAGAAAGGAGAAAGAAACTGTTCTAGTTTTGTCGTTCTATTCTCACTTTTACCGTGGTCGTTAGCCGTTAGACTCTCTTTGCAGAATACATTGCTCATTAACTTTCATTCTTTATAAACTCATCTTGTCCTGGAGAAACTCGAGTTATTGTGAACTACTTGCCTTTCCATGTATGTACATATAGGAAAATGTCTATAGATTAGACGGTGCACATTTTATACTAGATAGATAGATATATTTATATAAAATTGTACTACTACTTACATTTAGTAATGATTAGAGCTTCGTTATGCAACCTGTGTGGTTTGGCGTAGAGAAAAAGAGAAGTAGAAGAAGCAAGTGGCGTGCATGAAGACTCGTAGGTTTGCAAGTTTATGAAGATTCTATCTAATCTGTCCAGGTATCTCTACACCAACTCAAAGTTTCTGTTGTAAGGAGGATTAAGTTGGCCAAGTGGGTTTTTGGAAACTTTGTTTCTTGCGTGTGTATAGAACATTCAACGTGTACAGAGAGTGTGTATTGTATTGCTTTTACAGTTTCCTTGTCCTATATAAGCTTTTAAATGGATGGACTGAAGGATAGGAGTGTTACGTATGCTGTATGCAACGTATTATATTAATGCACCGGTAATTTCGGTGTTATACTGCTAAGCGTCTTTATAAGCAGAAGAAAGTGAAGCTAAATGCTAACTAGGTGGATGGATCTTTGTGGGAAGCATAAAAAGTAGTCGAGTCCTTTGGAAAACAAAATCATTAGTAAAGTTCTTAGAGAAGGAGCTTAGCTGCTAGCACTATTGTAATGTAAGAAAATGATGACTCATTATTTAACAAGGAGATGGTGTTTAAAGCTTCAAACTAAAACTATCGGAATAAAATTAAATGAGTGGTTGTACTAAGTAGTTAATAGATTCTATGACAAAGACGTGACTTCGTGGTGACCTAGTTGTCACTTATCTCGTCACTGAAACTTCCTCAAAATAATACGCAACATTTTACAAGTGTAAAAGAATTAAAATGAAAAACATATTAAAATGATAATACCACCACCACGACGTAGTCTGAATATAAATGAAATGAAATTACTAAAATACGATTGGTTTCACTATAAACATATCATGGAATTTTTATTACAAACTATACAACATCATAAAATTAGGTATCAATATCAATATATTAATAAATAGGCTCAAAACTAATTTAATCATTTAGCTATGTGTACTACTTTTTTTAAGGATGGAAATTTTCATTTGTAGGTTCCATTCCTACATCCACTAAATGTTTTGGCAGTTTGAAGATATCTGCCTCGAGTCTCATAAAATACTGTTTATGTGTAATACGACAAGACTTTTCGAATCATAATTATTAAAAAAGTATCTGTTAGAAACTTTTGTTGTTTAAAATACATCAGTCTATAATTTATAATTAAAATGGACTAAATACTGGAGATTACAATATTTTTAAGCTATAATCCAACATAATTTGTCGTAAGGAGCTTATAGTAATAAGCCATACGGAGCTTTGGAAATCATACAGGAAATTTCCGTTCCAAAAAATGATAACATAAATTGATGTGTAGGTAAATGAAACGTTTTAAAAAAATTAAAAGCACACATAGGTTAAGATCCTATCTGGAGGAAAACTGAAGTGAAACTATATTTAAGTAGCTCTTATGTAGTCAGTGAATTTTGAAAGTCAATTTATAGAAATAGGTAGTGAAAGCTGGAAGACTTCCATAATATTACATAAGTAGTAAATTGGTATATATCGATACCTATGGATCTGCTACCTTCCCGTTTATTTCGAATGGGCCGGCTAACTAATGAAAACTTTATGTCTCTTTTCGGCTGTCATGTAGCATAGTTAGGGAGGACCTTTGGTGCAACTAATACTTCATCCGCTATACAATATATCCCTTAGTCTATGAATATATAAAGAATGGTAGGAGCATGTCTATGCATGTGTGTATGTTTTTATAAGAAGTCTTGGTAGTAGCAGAACAGTTCAACTACCTTTGTAGGGAAAGTTGATGGATGTGAGGAAAAAGGACGAAGTAGTTGTACAGGAGGGTTCGGATGGAGAAGAGATGAAAAGGGAGTCCAATTGGAACTATAAGCACAGGACAGAACATGACACAGGAAAATACGTAAAAAGTAAAGGGTGATAGGGGTTAAGGATTATCAATGGAGTTGTTAGGAAAGTGCGGGCATTTTCTACAAAGTGGAAGCTACTACTTACAGATATATGCCAGAGCAAAGAAAGACAGACAGGAAAAGTAGCGAGGATTGAACAAGTTGAGTTTTCGGATGGGAGGAAGAAGTCGCAGACGAAGACGGATAGAGAGATAAAGGGCGTGTGTGTATGTGTAAACTTATACTCTTCTTATACGAGACCACCACACTCTTCCTCCATGCATAGCTTCTACTTTGTTCACGTCCTTTTCCCGGCATCCTTTTTCATCCTACACTTGCATTGCCCTGCACTACTCTTCCTAATAGCACGGCTACACTGAAAGTTGTACAGGGTAGAAGTATTAGCAGTAAATACAGATACGGCTACTGCTACAACTGTACATACATTGTGCTATGCTACACTCACCCTACTACAGTACAGAACTACTTAGAGAAAATGTTATGGGATGAGAACGCGAACTATCAGTAGTATGTTTGTGGACTCATGTTCAGTGGCAGTGGTCGTTCTGTCTGTATGATGTTAAGTATGAGTAAGGGAAATACTGGAATGAAATGGCTAGTATTATCTGTCTAGTAGTAGTATGGCAGGGACTACTACATACTTTTACTGGTGGTGGTGGTGGTGGTGGTGGTACAGAAAGAGTGGAACGACGACGACTACACTTTTGCTGATAATATGTACTCTGAGCGAGTAGAGAGAAAGACACACGTATATAATTGATGAAATGGATTGTCGTCCATAGCACAAAAGCCAAAGACGGCGAAAGGATTTAGCTCAGAGAATAAAGCTCACTCAGGATTATTCTCTCCGTAAAACTTTTATATGGTAACGAGGAGGGGAAGGACGAAAATGCTCTGCGAGGAGAGTAAGTAGACCAGAGAATGGAATTGTAGTAGGAGACGACCAGACAAGACAAGAATTTTCTGCTCTCATGCCTTCAGTTGACTTTGACTTTCCTTCGTCGTGTCTTTCACTTTCTCTCTCTCTCTCCTGTACTCTCTGTGTACACAAACGCCCAACACTTGCACTCACCAACCTATCAATACTCTTCCGAGATAGGCATTGTACAATATGTATATCTCCAAATGTAAGTAAACTGTATGCATGCAGGATATACATTTACCGTCTGCATTCTTCTACTTCAACATTATTTCAAAAAGAATCTCTTTTCCAAGGAGGTGAATCAAAATGGAAATACAAATTCAACAGTAAATTTCATCCTTCTTATTTTTATTGGAGCGAGCCTAGTTTTTAAATTTGGCAATTCCTTTCATAAAAATGCCAGTGAAACAAGATAACGACAACGAGTGGAATTTGAAGGGACACTTTGAACTGAGATTCGTTTTAACTTGCAGTTTGCGTAAAAGCGTTCTCTATTATGCACTTTACGTACATAACGCTCCAAAAACTTTCCACTATTTCCACTGTTTTTCTTTCAAGTAGGTAATACATATGCTTCACTATATTCTTCCACGGAGAAACTAAATACTAGTTAGTTTGAACTAAACTTTGTGAAAGTATTCTTTGCAAAAGTTACATTAGTGCAACATGAAGTCATGATAAGCGTTGTAAATACGTACCTAGCCAACGCTGGCAAAACTTTAACTAGACTTCTGAGCACACAATTTTTAAGTGTACTTAGTTCACAACCAACGCAAATATACCGATCAATTTTCTGGAACTTGCATTTAGTGCTTCCCAATTTCTGACTTGCTATACAATTATTAAAATAAGTCATTTGTGATATGAAAACATTTCCTTTGCTTAAACCCTGATAGATTAAGCCTGTTTTGCATAAGAAGAGTTTTTGTTTATTTTGTGTGCTCTAAAGAAAATTCTCTATCGCATACATTTCCATAGTACAAAAGTTTAAGGATATCCAAGCCAACTTCGTCATAGAATGCAACCATGTTTCAATGCAAAGAAAACGCATGTGCAATATTCGCAAAGAAAATCATTGCTAATATTAATCGATCATACATTGTTAGCCCCGATTATTATTCAAGGAATTTCCCCTTATGCACTTATTTCACTTTTCCACATTCTGCGTTAAACAACGAAGATCCATCAATTACATTTGATGATACAATATTCATCATTGCATAATTTATAAAACCTCTAGTCAGCATTTACTATAATTATTATTTATGACAACTCTGAGAACCTAACCTGGCATTGCTCCATGGAAAATATTCATGGTAATAATAGCACAAGCTATAGCTGTATTTGTGGTTTTATCCGAATAGCCGCTAACATATTCATCCACTCCAATGCAACATATAGAAATAGAGTTGCACATATATTTAAGAAAGTATTGCACACATAGCGAAATTCCCCGTAGATGTGAATCCTCACCAAATAATTTAACTAGATTTAAATGCTACAAGTTAGTGTGTGCGGAGAGAGTATAAGGAAAAGTTGCTTTTAAACCCACAGCATCATCCAACCTAGCGACCCTTTGGCTGACATACGTACATAAAAGAAGAATATATTATATCGCACAAGAACGAATAAGCTCAACTTTCTCCTACTTCCTACATTGGCAAGGCAGCTCCTACAGCAAAATATCCATTCCGTTTCCACCACCACTCTTCGCTTCCTTGTGCAAAGAAAATTAAACAAGTTCCATTTCGGATTGCGGCCACGGCGGTGGTGGTCGACCGTGTATTCATAAAATTATGCATTGCTCGTACGTATACAGATACACGTACGTACGTAGTATATTATGTTGTAGATAGCATTACTTACTCCTCCTCCTATTTAGTTCACACAGTGCGAATAATATTCCTCTGCCACGACCTTATAGAAAATAGAACCAGAGAAGCATGTAAACGCCACATACATTCCTTCCATGTATATACAGCGACCACTGTGAGGATTAACACGTAAGTTGTTGGTGGTAGGTAGGTAGTTTTGGACAGACAGTCGACCTCACATTTACAGTTACAAGTTTTACCATACAGTCAGCCGTTCACTTAACTAACAAACTAAATAATTAATGAGATAGCAATATATAATACGCATAAAGACTGTGCTTGGGTACTTTTAATGTTGTCCGTATTTGCACATAGCATATTTCCCTCTATACGTCTACTTATGCTGTTTCATCTCCTCCATTGCACTTAATACTTGTTCTTCCAGCAGTTTCAACAGCTCTAGTATTTTACATGCCAGGGAGAGATAGAGAGAAAGTGAGAGTGAAAGACAGAAAGAGAAAGTTAAGGTAGGAAAGTCCATTGTATATGTATAGTGGCACTCATGTGGGTCATACAAAATATTATTACATTATCATTATACATGTACACCGCGTTCGTTTGTTTTATGGAAATGTGACTGGTGTACTGTGCACACATAGACTCTCATCTTACTTCTACAAATACAACTGAGACTTTCCTTGCTACAGGCTGTGTGTGTGGCTCTCTTTCCTTTTCCTCTGCCTCACTCTACTACTGGCTGCGTGCTTTTCTAAGATATGATCTTATGTCTCTACCACCACCACCACCACTTCTGCATTTACATTCCTTGCTTCCCTACTACTACATACTACAAGCAAATCATAACTCTCACAATGTTTTGCATAAATAGATCTTTTACATTTGTACATAGTATCTACTCGAGTCGTGGTAGTGAAATGCTTTATGCAAAATACATACATAGTAAAACCATATCATAATCCATTTAGATATTTACACTCTGCTGTGCTAGGTGAGCAAGTACATATATTATGTAAGTAGATACGTGTAGTAAATATGACACTACACACACACGGCCAGGTTCCTTTATCCGGTTTCCTACTTCTAAAAGGGTTATGCTGAATCCATTTAAATCGAATTGCACGGGAATTCCTAGGGAATTTACAATTTCCCTTCTACTGGTCTCCGTGTGACTGCTTACATGGGTTTTTCGGTTTTTCAGCGTCAAGTGAAATGGATTACGAAACTGGGTCGAACTAACCTAATTGGGAATTGTGGTCTATATATGTATAAGTGTATACGAATGTAGTAGCTACCTACCCTTTTTCAAACTGAGTAAGTGTAACTCTACGTAATGGAATATATAAATACCTACTATACATATAGAAAGTATAGATAGGCATAGAGAGACAGAGAGAGAGAGAGGAAGAGGGAGAGAGAAACAGAGAAAGTTGCATGGCAGAGAGTAACTTTTTGAATGTATGATGTTGTGGCAAAGAAAGCATATGTATTGGAGAAAGGGAAAATCAAATGCTTACTACTAGTAGATAGTTTCTCACAGAGAGAGAGAGAGAGACAGGCAGAAGAGGCACTTTGTTAACTTTCTGTTAGAGAAATGTTGACGACTATGTACATGGTTATTCTTCAATAAGTAGATAAAGTACCTACATGTTAAGATCTTCCGTTCCTCGAGTTCCTCTCTAAGCTTTGTATCCAACTACTACTGCTACTCCTATTTCGATATATTTATCTAATGTACGTTTCTGCTCTTTCATGCCATGTAACTACGCTATATGCCCTTCACTTGTCTCCTGAAGGCAAACCTAGTAGAAAGTAGCACGGAGTGTCAACTCAAGTCAGGACAGCTCTCGCCATTGCCAAGTCTCTCTCTCATGCACTAACTCTGGTAACTCTGCTTCTGTTCTAAAATCAAATGCATTACCAAACTCTGGGAGAAACATTTACTGGTGAGAATAGCAATGCTTGAGAATGGTCACTGGGAACATCAGTTACACTACAGAAATATAATACAGTGCAAATACAACAATTCTGCTATAAATACCCCTGCTACCATTACCAAAAGCAATACGCAAGTATATATGTAGTGTGGAATAACTGCAAGTAATACGGAGAAATATATGTTGATTGTGTTTACACACAGCAGAGCTATATAGATATGCGCAAATACTTGTGTTGTGTTTCTATATATAATACTACAAAGTAGATTTCTATGTTTACCTAGTGTGTTTCTAAAATAGGAAATATACCTATATATGCCTTGTCTGTTTCTTATATCGTTGTTCATGCACTTGAACGAGTTTCTATTAACTACATGTAGCCACGACCGCCACTCAAATGTTTCTAAGTAAGTTTTGTGACATATAAGAGCAATATATAGTGTCTGGGTTTTGTAATGATGATAAATTTTCGGAAACTCTGTGATATAATAAGACTAATGAAGGTCTTTTCGCCCTTCCTTGTGTCTCTTCTCTTATTGCTTACGACTTTTAATCTAAAGACTACTACTACGGCCATGCATTGTCGTACGGGTTGCATGGTCGACTACACGATGACTCTTCTTGTCTCAAAACGTATCATTCCACAAACTTATATAGCCCTGCACGTACAACGCCAAGACTGTTGCAAGTAGCATCGCCCCACCACACAGATACATAAGGAAGTGTAGTGAAGGTATAGGCCATGACACGCTGTGCAATATAAGCACTACATGCTTATAGTACTCTAGTGAACTGGAAGTTTCTCTTGTTAATCAAAGGAACAGAGAGTGGGCCAACAGATACAGATCTAAGAACACTCTGCCTCCTGTCTTACATCTCGTTCCTCTTTGTGACAACCAGAGAGTCGCATCGTATAATATATCTGTTGTGTAAGTACAGACATACGTGTCTTATACATAATAGCAGTGTAGGTAGGCAGTGCAATATATAAAGGACATGAATGCTCCCACACAAGACAAATATACACAGCACATATATTAAAGAGAAGTTTACTACGTGTGTTGTGTGCATTTCCGTGCAATATTATTAGAAAGGGCCTATATGTTATTTGTTAGACTGTCCGCTGTTTTGCGTCTCAGCTCTCAACTTATTGTCTTCTCTTTGGGTGGCTTTGACTTTCCCTGTGCACGTCTCCCTGTTAAAGGTTTACGTACGTCTCACATTGTGCAAACTGTATTTTGAGTGTGCAGTGTTCTGATGGCTACATTGTGTATGAGTGTGTGTGTGTATGTGAGTGTGTGTGTGAAAAAGTTAGGATTTGATACCTAACTACCACGGAGAAGACAAAGCGAGGCGAGGGAGCGAATAGTGAGTCCAATTTCTCGCCTATAACATTTGCTTCATGTGAATTGCCTTGATTTGTTTTCCTTGTGTGTAGTTGTTGCGAGTAGCTATGTTATGTACAGACAACACGAGTAGGGTCGTAGTCGAAGTACTCTATGGGAGTATTCCATTTCATTCTATTAGGCCATTGCTTTGCAAAAGTCCTTTCCTCTTTCTTTACTCGCCTTGGATCCAAATCGCCATCTTGTTTTGTTCCGCTTCTTTTTCTTCTTCTTTGCTGCTGCTGAATGGCAAACACCATTTTAAGTATATAACTAGACTCGGTCGTAGGGTAAAGTATGTATATGGGGAATTCGAGAGTGGAAATATCGACGAAAACTTTTTATCCACAAAACAAGTACAGACGACGAGTTTTTTGTAGTATGTAGTGTAAGACGATGGAGAGAATGGTGAGAAGAGTGTACTGGTGTATTTGGACTGTCTTTTGCGTAGTTTGGATGAGGTGAAGGCATCTTGGGCTATGAGTGTGTGTTAGTGAAGTTGGAGTTAGTTAGTTATGTCGTGCAGTGAGTTAGAGGCAGTGGGATAGAAGAAATTTTCAGTTTGAAAGACTGACGACGACGACCAGTCACTGCCACAACCACGCAGTACTAAAGAGAACATTGTCGACATGACGTACATACTGATGTGGAGACGAAACAGACGAAGAGACAGACGACAAAATGCCTTCAGGCTAAGGCAACGAATCCAATGAGAGAAATTGACATGAGAAAATCCGACAAGACTCGTCCCTTTTCTAAATTCGATATTCCGTGTAGTAAACTAATACTAAGGAGTGGAGGTGAGTTGGAGGAGAGTCGTCGTCGTCAACTCAACTGCAAAAGCAAAGAGTCAAGAAACAATCGACTTGAAAAACGTCGAAACTTGAGTAGCCTACTTAGTTAAGGGAAGTCTTTGTGCTTTGTAGCTTTTATATGTGAAGATAACGGACGTGTATTTGTACACAGTCAACTAAGACTGAGATATATAGGATATTTATTGTGTGATACACGCTTTTGTCAAAGAAAGTGACAGAGAGTGACTTGGTACTTGTATCCAGTTCTGTCTGGGCTCATTTAGAGGAGAAAATACAAACTCTTATTTGAAAATAGTCGAGAGTCAAGTGATGTCAAATAAACATACGCAACCGACCTAGAAAGGATACACGGACAATTGACCAAAACACTTCTTAAATAAATAAATCTTCTTTCAGATTTAAACCTGCTACAGGATTTATCCAGAAAAAATTCAAACCGGCACTACCACGAATATTTCAACATAGTCTACACTTTTGAAATCAACGATATGACCAAACAACTCTTTTACTTGCGCTTCTAACAAAAAATTTCTTTGATTAATAATAAAAGGAAATGCAATACCTATCTTCTGGGTGGGTACCATTACTGTCAATTGCTGTATAATTTTTTCAGAGGTGGAAATTTTCTGTCTTTTCAAATAATCTTGTGAGTGTAACGACAGCTGAACGAAATCGAACCATGAAATCATTAAAACAAGTTTAGCCCAATAATATCTCTCTAGATATATTTACTTGATACCTGCTCACTATTATTATTTACGTGTGTGTAATCGATATGATGTGTCGCTGTTTATATCATAATTGGATGTCATTCTTACATAAGTCACACTACACCTGCTGTTTTGTTTGAGGTCCCCGTTACAAAATATCTTTAGACACCAATTACATAGCATATTGTGCTGTCTACAATAAGTAAGACGCAAAAAATGTTTTTGTCCAAGGGGCAACATAATCAATCCTGAATAGTACATATAAAAGGTTGCAAAACAATTGTTTTATTCCAGGTATTTTATAACGATTACATATTACTTACATAACTATATAACGACGCATTTCTGACATATGGAGTGTGTCAGATATTGTCATGTCACTTCACTAATATAACTAAAGTGATTTATATCACAGTGGGATAGAAATAAAGAGTTTCGCGCTAGAACTTTAGTTATGCTCACCTTAATGCAAACTGTAGGTCTTACGTCAACCGTACTTTCACGTTCGGTTCCACGTGAGTGCAAGTTCTTTTGCGTCTCAATTTAAGGAAACATAATGCAAAAATCAATTGTCAAATGTGTTGGTTGGTTTTGTGCTTTCTCCATTTTACTAGTACGTTTTAACACCCACTTTTTTATTGTAGCCATTTTTTGACTCTAATAATAATATGCTGTGCTACCAATTTTACTTCAATCCCACGATAAAAAGTACCGTGGGAATAATAAAAATATATTATTTTGTATTGCTTACAGTAATAAATTTTACATCAATGCTTATCAACAAGGACACAATAATTATCACATGTCATTTCTGGTGTATTCTCGGAATCATTCACTATATCTCTGCTATTTATTTGACAATGATCAGAGCAGAATAAATAATTCTTTCTTATCAAAATGAGTTTGAACGATGAATAGAGAAATCATGTTAGTATATTTAAGGACTCTCGGAAAAATAATACACACATTCAGTTAACTCATGCAAAGCACACACGCACCAATTGTTTGTTCTGAAAAAGTAAACTCAATAAAACACAATAAAGTAAGAAAAGGAAACTGTATAAATGTTAGCATGGAGGTTGAATTGTCTATATATTTTTTGTTCTGTCCTTGCTTACTTGTTAAACAAACAAAGAAGCACAGTAACAACAGTAAAACTCAAAATTGATAAAAGTAAAGTAACTTATGGCAGACCATGTGCCTACGTACTGTTGTTGAGAACAAAAAGGACTTGAAAGAAAACAGTTTTTGAGTAAAAGTAAATCTGTGTTTGCCTGTTGTAAAGTGCCATACATGTACACAACTGCGTCATTGAAAAGAGGACAAGAGCACTATTTGCTTTATGTACTTCATGCAAATAATCCTTTAATATTTACGTAACAAGAACCAACATAAATATTGCACTGCACCTCTTCACTTTGCGTACCTGCTCATAATCAGATGTAAAGTGGGTTTCACTTTGTTAAAGTTACTACATACTTAAATAACGTGGTTTTCGTTTGGTGGAAATGTTTATGTGCAAATGAATGTGAAAAGACCAAAGCAGTCATAAAGCAAGGAACTAGAAATTCATGTGCCTGTATTCCTCTATGTCTATGGATCGTTTCTAAGTTTCTATCACTTTCCCCTTTTCCTTTTGAGTTTGTTGGTTTTTCATTTAATGCTTTTAGTTGCTTTACTTGCCTTTATTTTCCAGCCGACTTTCCCCTTCGTCTTTCTCCGTGGCCGACCATTATATTATCCATATAAGCTTTTAATTCAATTGGAAAAATAAAATTGCTCACAGAAGCAGCAAATGCTCACATTCACTTACAGTTAACTTCTAACTCTTCCTCAATCCACTATCCGATTTCCAATCCTCTACTGTCGAGTCGCACACTCCACTCCAATCGAAAACCAAAACAGAATTAGAAAATCACACAAATCCATTTTCCTAATACTTACATAGGAGTACGAGATTAAATTTCCTTCCTCTATATCAAAAATTCCAATCAAATCACCCAAAGCCTGAAAAGTGGATAAAAATCTTCCAGGTGCTAGAAAAACTTCCCTCTGTCTGTTTATCCATTTAATATTGCGATATCTGCTTACGGTGACAAAACGGATTATAAAATCCTCCGTATTCAGCACATCAACCTTTACAAGTTTACAAAATTCAATTTTTACACTCCGATTTCAGTATGCAGTCTCCTAACGTTGACCGACTACAAGAGCTACTCGTAGTACATAGCATTTGAACTGTGTAGAAAATGGGGATATTCAGTGCATCAGGAATAGGCAAATTGAGATGGAGTTAAATCGGAAATTTACCCTTAAGGTTTTAAGCTATTTATATGAATGTTACTTCCACTATCGCAACTCTCTCTAACATAGTATGTATAAACAACCATAACACAACCGCCACGGCATAATATATGTGAGCTCATGCATTTTACACACACCAAAGTACTACTACTAGTGTACAGAATAATGCACTGCATAATATATACGGCGTAACGGCAAAGAGCCATGCAGTAATAACTGACTAGCAGATTCTTGTGAAAGTATTAGTGTTTGTAGAATGTGAAAGCATTTCCCTTACCACACACAGTATGTATGTACGATTGGAATTCGTATAGAAAGCTATAAATGCACTTATAAAACATGTAGATGCGTAGGAAGCAGTATGCAGCAGCACCTAAACCCTGCCAGTCTCATACAACACTAACATGTGTGCATGTGCGTATCAAAATTGTACTCCGTGGATATATACCTACATTAGAAGCCCAAACCACCACGCCAGTATAGCACTTCTGCATATAAAGTGAGGAAAGTCTGCTGTGTGTGGTTGCTGTACAAGTCAAGTCAGTTGTGACGGTAGATACACATTTATCCACTTAAACCCTCGTTTTCTCTCGCCTTTTCCTAGAATCTTACTCAACTATCCATTTGCATGCATATCAGTCCATTTTTTCATACCAATGCACATTAGGTGTGCTGGATGTGTTTTCTCGTCAGTTGGTGTTACGTTGCATAATGTTGAGTCTCGGAAGACTATATTATATACAAAGCTATAGTATAACAACACAAGTATAGAATACGATGTAGAACCATGCACTAGTACAAAAAACAGAAATATAACACAGTACTTACGTATATCGTATGTCTATGCATTATGCACATGCTCTTTTATATGTACAGCCTCGTGTTCTCCTCTAGTATTCTCTTGGTGGGTTTTTGTGTCTCCACTGATTTTCACTCTCCCCATCAACCGCTCAATGTAACTTTACTCTTACTGTGTATTTTGACTTTTTCTTTAAAACATTTTGCTGATTGACTAGACAAGCCCATCACAGTATGTATATATATATGCGTACATGTATGGTATTAAATGTGTCTATGGTATTAAACCGTAGAAATATACTAGAAGATATTTTTGAGCAGTGTATTAGTATTACATACATGCATACGCACTTACGTCTACAATTCAAATACATATATAGCAGATCTGTGTGTGTATTTATAGCTATAGAAGAGAGAATTGGATGAGACGCTATCAGCATGTCACATCACACTTATCAAATCACATATCGTTGGTCGGTGGCTTAGTTTGTATTTGGAATATGACACGACACGACACGAAGACAGAGCTGGAGGAATGCTTAGTGGAGGGCTGAGGAAAGTACTACAATGAGCTTAGAAAGTGGTGAACTGGTGAGGCAGAGTAAAAAAATAAGTGTACGGCGGCGATAGGCAAGCGCATAAAAAGGGAAAGCAAAGCATTTTTGCATTTCATTCCACCACATGTGTATCCAAATCTATTCTCCAGTCACCACCATTCTATTTCATATCAATCTCACCTCATGAGCCCATTTACTTGCAACTTGGAGCTACCCTGCTACAAAACGACGACGACGACGACTCCCTTGTCCCATTACTTCCTATTCTTCACCCATCAAATTTCCAACCAACAGCTTTCTCCCCTCCAAATGTTTACTGCTCCAGATATATCCTTGGACGAGGCAGATGAAGACTTTCCTTCCCTTCATGTGTGTACTTGCAGTACATAATATAAAATGTAATGTACACATCTACCAGACTACGTGTTTTGTCTGTGGCCTATCTCCTCTCGTAATAATATTGCCTCACACCGAACCAATAACTTATGCAAATATTTTCTTTTTACATAATAGCGTAATAGTTAGGTGTGTGCAATATAATGTAGTGTGTGTTGGCATATATACTTACTTGTAGGTATAATCTCAACACTTGTATGCTATTTAAAGATGAGTGTATACGTCCATTATCATCATTTTCCATTTGACAACAACCACACAACTAAATTCTCAATTATGACGTCTTGTTCAATGCAAATATACATAGAAAACGTGCCTGCTAATAATTCAAAAATAGAGTGAAGTCACTCAGCCACATTATAGTGAACGATTAGTCCGTCTAAATAGTGTCTGCAAACTTGATGTTTTGCATGGAGAGAATTAACCATTGAAATATTTTGTATGATGAGGATGACATGTTGTTTATGTAGAAAATGCTGGATTAGTAGCTCAACGTTTTACTACGGAAGGTTGTGTGAGTTGTGGTCAAATAATTGAAAATGTCAATGCACTTTCACAACATTCAATTTTGCATTGAGTAACATTTTTCTCGAAGTGCAATAAAAATTATTTCGAAGCGTAAGCATATTTGACACGTGTAAATATGCAAACATTATTACTAGAAGTAAGCAGATCTCTCTTAGTTCACAACCGTCAGTGAAGAAATTCGACATTAATTTTTCAATTGTGTTTAGGCATACTGTTATAAGTAAAGTGACAGAAGAATGGTGATATGGCAGCAGAGGAATTTTGTTGGGTGACGTAGTTTATGAAAGAGGTTGCCGTTGAGAGACTGGCGTCTCCTTTATAAATACTTTCTCTGCTGTCGTTTGTTTACATGTAATTCGCACGTGTGGAAGAAGCTAGACCATAGACAAATAAGGGAAATGTTGACAGACAGAGTGACTGTTGTAACTCAGTCTATATTTTTCTTTGCTCGTGGCGACCCTCTTCTCCTTTGCGAATTTCTTGAGTTACAGATAAGTTACAAAACAGCCCGAAGACTCGTACAGCTTATAACTATAACAGGCAACGTAACTAGTTCCTTCGTTCATTCATTCATTCATTTATGTCACTCTCAGAGTGACTTTGATGGAACAACTTTCTCTCGACTCCATCCCAAATATGTTCTTAGTTATACCATTGTACCTCTGTGGTGGCACACTGCCGTTCATCTGAACAGTAACAAAACAAATAAGTCGCATAATATTATTACGATTATACATTATGCATTATATTTTATACACGGTGTCATGCCTAAAGGCTATTACAGTGAAGGCAGTTATATTGTCGCTGTGTATAATACTGAACTAAATGTCAACGTCATCTAACCAACGGCAGACATGACATGACATGCGATATTCAAATTTCACATTAAGTTGAAAGTTTAGAGTTGCGTCAAGTTTCGCTATTGAGTGCAATGACTGAATTTCTAGACCTTTCCTTCCTTTCTTCCTTCCTCCTCACTCTGTCGTTGCTTTATTGCAAATCCGTTCTCTCATCATGTCATTTCCTCCCATTTTCTCCATTCAAATAATACTAAAACATAAATTCTCCTAGCAATTAACATTTGCATGTAATTGGAACCAGAGGCTAGATTATGCAGTCAAAGTATATTTTCCCAGCATACTTTACACCAAAAGAAAAAAAAATAAATGCAATAATTTAGTGTAGTGTCATACTTAAAAAATTGTATCATTTAATTTCCGTTCTGGCGCACTTAGAGCGAAATATTTATGCTTTATCTTAATTTCCGTTTTGTTTCATTTTAGCAGAATATTTAAACGAAAATAAAAACAGATGACGTGCACTGGAAACTTTGTAGCTTGTCTGGGAGGGTGCACAAAAATACATCCAAATAATTTTTCGTTATTCGTTAAGTAGCGGAAACTACTTTTTCCTTTTACGGGGAAAGTCATTGAGGCAGATATAAGAACCATATAGAGCAAATATAATTTGTTATGTTGTGTGCAGCATTTGAGTGTAGGTAAGTTATGAGATATGACATCCGGCTGATAACTACGTAATCGAATGATAATATGTTGAGCAAATAAAGGCGGATGCTCCTGGTACAACTGAGTTCGCTCCCCGCTGCCGTAATGATGACATCAAAAGCACATAAGGTTTTAAAGGAATTCGTATTTTACACAATGAGTCGCAACGTGGTATTTCACTTAAACAGGGAGAGCGGCAGACTTTGACATGATTATCATTGGATCGTAAGTGACAAAATCCGGCATATCCACTAGATTAATTATTCACGTATACGTAAGTAGTACGACAATCCCTTATTGTCAGACACACACGCAATATGCAGTAGAACTGGGAGATGGGCTATACTTCCACACACATACTTCCACACTCTCGATCAGAATCGAGACACAGATGAGAGAGTAACTAGACTAAGAGTATGGCAAGCCAACTCACAAACCGGGAAGCTTCATCCTAAGTTAAATGATCATCTTCCTCAATCCGGCATAAAATCAATAGTAAACTCTCTTCCTTGGTTACAAGAAGACACTAACGCTGTTCTCTCACTCACTCACTCCCTGACTCCATACACAGTCCACCGACACATTGAACTTTTATGTCCTTATTATATCCACATACAAAAACATGCAAATCCCTTTCGTCAATCCTCCAAAAATATAACCCAACTGTGAAATGTTCCGTGTCCCGAAATATTACACATTTCTGAATTATCTTACACGCTGCAGCACAATGAATCCACGAAACTCCTCACACTATGTTTGCAAATAAATAATACCCACACGCAGAGAGGCCTATGAAAAATAAGTATGAATAAATATAATATTTCGATAAACTCTGTACTAGTACTGCGTAGAAAAATATTGGATTCGATGTAAAAACATGTCCAGATGATTATGTCGTAGATATTAAACCGTAAATTATTTTTACGAAGGATCAGCGTATATAGGAAGCAAATAACATTTGTATAACTACCAATTTTCGAATATAGCTTTTGAATGACTATATAAAGAAATCAAAGCTTATAGGAAAAAGAGAGTGCAATAATATGTATACAGGACTAAGCAGAGCATTGATATATGACACACTCATCTAGAAAATTATATAATGTATAAGTGTACAAAACATAAAGCATTTGAAGTGTATTAGGACTGTAATGCGATACTTACGTAAAAAAGTAAGTGCAACGCGTTGGTGAAAGTTGCATGTGGAATGTTTGAAGTGAATTTTAGTTTGGAGAAGTCCTACAAAAGTGCACAAATTCTTTGCCTTTACATAGCGTGATGCTATTGTGTCGTCTGTCTGCAGTGTCTTACAAATATAGTGAAAGTTGAGTAACATGTTCCAAGTTATCGGATTATTGAAAAGTTTTCTTTGGCTATCTTCCGTTTTGCTTCCCTATCCCCTTTACAAAGAACAAGTCAAAGATTTACGTGCACTTTAGGGAATGGGCCAGCCGAATGCGTACTTACTGGTCTAACCATTGTACTGTGTACTCCACCAATATGCCCAACACGAACAAATGAAATTTTTATCTGTACAATGATGATCTAACTCCACTGCGTGCTACTTGTATGGCTATATGCATTCTGCCTTTTTATAAAAGTGTATTGTGCACACGAATTATATAAAATATATCTTTCTTACAACTTTAGCAACGTATTAGAGTTACCACTACGTTGTAGCTACAACACTTCTGGATTTCTATTGGTCCAGTTGCTTATTGCATTATAGTTGCGCTAAATTCGTTACAGTGCATGGTTTTTCATTTTCCAGAAGTTCCAGACGCCGAAAAAAGCGTACAACTATAATGCACATCATCATCAACATATTATTCTACAGCAAAAAGGGGAGAGAACAATGAAGAATAGAACTTGTTGTAAGATCAAAACCCAAACAGAGGACTGGAGATATGACTACGCTACAATGAACTAAGAAAACACTGTGAAAACTTTTACTGTATTGAATTGACCCCCAGGTTTTTGTATCATACATTTTTATATCATGTCCTATTTACACTACAAAACTGACTGACAGAGCAACAAACCAATAATGCAATAGAAATATATTTTTTACTGTTGATAGATCGTAGGTATTCACAAAATGAGTATTTTACATTGTAAGTGTTGTGCAAACATAAAATTGGTGCTGCTAACAGTAATGAAAATGTTGTCGATTACTTTTTTGAACTGCTAAAACAGAATTTTGAGTAGAAAATAGGAAATCGATAGATGTGGGTGGCAGATTTTGATCAGTTGTTTAATTTGAAAATACATTAACATATTTATGATTTTATATTGAAGATTTTATTCAGTTTTTGTTATTTTAGACGTTTAATAATTTATTCATTCGTAAGTTTACAGTTTGTGAATAATGTTTGCATAACGTGGCGCTATATCTGCCGCTTAGGTTGCATAAAAAGGGATTAAGTTATGTTTTTGATTTTCTTTTTAATAATCTGAGCTACAATCTACTGTGTAAACAAAGTATTAATAGTTTGAACCTGTATTATTCTTTAAGGAACTACGTAAACATCCTGTGAAAGCGTTTTTGCTGATTACAAAACATACAATGAATGTATAACAAGTTTGTTTGCTAAATATTGAATCTAGTGCATGTATTTGCGTCGTATTTTTCAATATGACGATGGTTTCTCCAGTATATAAACAACACATTAGGATCCTTTGTTTAGCTAAAGTGTGGGTGTATACTGTTGTTGGCTATTTGCAAATCTAATGCTTCTCTGTATGCGTATTTATTAGAATATAAACTGTTGTTTTATCTATTTTCATATAAAAAGTATATAAATATGCAAAGAAGACTTGAGACTGAGATTTCCAGCTCAACTTGCAATTACAGTACTCTCGTTCCGCTCTATTGTACGTTTGTGCGTCGTTCTTTGCTGACTGTGCCAGTGTTTTCCTCTTTCCACATTGAACCGTATTCTGGAAATGTTTTTCTGCGCAATTTGTCATGAGAGGTTGGTGGTCCGACGACATTGTAATTGTCCTTTCCTTCCTTTCTCCATACAAACTCTAAATATGATTCTATATTAATTCTCTGTACTCACTCTGACTACTGAAACACATTGTGTGTGTACAGTCTACGTCCTTTATGCCTTTACTAGTTTATTTCGAAATTGCAACTTTTCATATTTCTCTTTGCGGTGAAATAAGCCTGTGGTGTACTGATCGTTCAAGGACCGACTTCAAAGCAAAGTTCCAAACTGTCCGTTCACTACAAAGTCCCATATGTACACATGCATTTCCTGTGTCCACTAACAACCTAAATTCACTAGAATTCACAATTCCGTGGACTTCCTAAGTAGAATATTCTCCAAATGAAGAAAATAACTGTGAACTTCACTTATTTGTAGTAGAAATAGAGAGAAATGGGAAATCTATGTACATATATCAGCACAAGTAGTTCATTCTAGTCGTTCCAGTTGAGTACATAAAAATTATGTGAACCATGACAAAAGTAAAAAGCATAGACTAGACACAAATCGTTTGGTCTTTATACAATTTCGTTAAATAACATATTTATACATTTCATCTTCAGTCTCTTTAGAAAACCCAGTTTGACAAAATTAATCCGATAAAATATATCACATACAAAGAAAACAAATACTCACTTTATCTGAACAAACTCCCTATTGGTAAAGTTTACAAGAAAATAATTTTATTCCGTGTCCGTTTTCAATAAATATAAACCGCAGACTAGGTAATGCCCGTAGAAAATAAATTGGGCCTTCCATGTAGTGATTGATACTCTCGGGATAACATGGTCTGAGGAAAGTTAATCTTATTGGTTAAAGGAGTTAGAGAATCAAGCTGCATGATTGAAACGGAGAAGGAAATAAATGTGAAGCACTTACATGCAACAATGTGACAGCAAACAATCAGAAGATCTTGGAGCTCACTTAAATAAATAATTTATGAGTGTGTTTAGATGCATATTTAGAAGAGGCACACACCCAAGCCGTACAAAATAGCAGAACTGTTGTACAATAAAGTAAGCAGATCCTAATAGTATTTGTTTGGATTTCTTTGCGGAGTAGATCGGAGCGCGGAGTAGCAGAACATAATGGATGGCTATAGCGTGTATCTGGGAGTATTTGCTGTTGCCGTGTATTTACTGCAGCCATAAGTTTGTATGGCATTCCAATTCGTGTGTCATTTGGATTACTTATGTGTCTGTTTGGGTACATTTGCATTGTGTTGGCTATAGAAGCCATAGTACGTGTAGATTATCATCACGTTCGCTGGCTCGTTCATTCTACGAGCTATTATAGACTCTCATTCATTCATGGCACACAGCAACACAACACACAACCCACACAGACATACATCATCATCGCGTATGCACATGAATACATACAAAATACACATACACATTCCCACAAAACAAATCACATATTTCATTTTATTCCATTGGCTCCTTTAGTTCCTCTTCCTATTGTGTTCCTCCTGTAACCCTTCTACATTTATTCCTATACATATTAGATTCATCCTCAGCACAAGACGAGCATAGAGGAGCCATAGACACAAAATCCAGTCAGTCGCTCGACAATCCCAGCCACTACCACCACCACCACCATCATCAGAATTCTCTGGGGTTTGGCATCCGATACGCTTTGCCAACTTTATGTAAGTCTCTCTAGACACAGCGCTGTACATACGTAATTCTATTGCGTTTGTGTTCATTTACTTGTATTTGTATACACACAGATACTTAAACACACACACATACAGTCACATCCACTACATACACAAACTTTCGTTTTGTGAAAAGGAAAAGCAAAGCTTTATCGTTCAAAGCTAGTCCATTTCCTTCTATATCCGACTCAAGTGCACGGCTCTGTTTTCACATTTCTCTCTTTCTCTATCCACGTCCTATTTACTTGAACTCCTTCTCCCAGATATACACAATTCCAATTCAAACACTACACATGCATTGTGCATCGGCCTTTTGTAAGTTGCTTTTGTTATGACTACAGTGTAATGTGAATCTGTTTCTGCGTTTTCCATTTTTTCAGTTGCCACTGAAAATTAAAACACTCCAACCGCAAAATTTTCTGTAATTTTCGTGCATCGGAAAATTCAACTGTTAGGATTGCAATATGTTTGCAGAGATTAATAGGGCAACCCTAATATGCATTAATGAATTTGCACGGATTGTAGGGAACAAAAATATTATTTGTGTAAGCATGCAAACTGCAGGCTTGAAATTCATTGAAGCATTATACTCATTAGCTAAATTTTTAACATCATTTTATTTATAAACAAATTAGTGTTTTTTAATGTATTAACATGAAAACATAAACTGCAATGAAAATAAAATTGGGCCAATTTTTTATAGTTGTTTAAAAAATATAAGAATTAGTGTTTGCGTTTGGAAATCTGAGGTGCTTAGGGTTGTGTTCGTGCGAGGATTTATTAACTAGTCGGTTTATGATTACGTCTACAAGATCAACATGCTTTCCAAACAAACGAATGAACTATTCTTCAGCTGGTGCTATAAACTTTAACTCACTCCCGCTATCAATGTGATGCTCCCTGCTGTGTTCTGCTTGCTTCCGTTTTGTTTTGGAGAAAATCCTTTCTGCCTTATCAGTGGCAAAAGCCGAGCGTAGAGAGCTGTAAAAAGCATTTTATTTAATCATTTACTTTTGATGGGATGATTCCAGAGATGACATATTAGTTTCCCTTTCACCTTGTACCACTTAACCATTTATTATGGAATCACTGCAAACTACTAAAGTTTATCTGTTTCGCCAACCATAAATGGCCTAGCTGCACCATTTCGCTAATTGAAAAACGTACGAACGAAAGGAGATGACAACTGTAGATTACCACTCATGCAAAACAATGTAAAGCTAAATAACATCATATTATTATCCTGCTTTATTTAATATTGATCTACAGTTAATATCAAGTGAATAACAAGAGGTGAATGTGCATTCTGCAGTTATGGAGGTTCTGCAAAAATAAATAATGTTTCATCCACACCTTGCAACCCTGGTTATAAATATTTACTGTGAAACAGGTCATTGTACTGCGAATAGATTTTGTGTATAAATAGAAGCGCTTTGGTAGCTTTTATGTTTAGTAACAAGATTTAACATTAAATACCCAAGCAAGGATGTTATATCGGTGCCTAATATTAATTTGCACAGAGAATAATATAGTAAGTGAGGGTACGAGAGTATATTGTCAAAAAAGTATTTTATGTAGTTTTTTAGATATAGTAAATGTCTAATATATAATTGGAGATGCCATTGTATAAACTTTTCTTCTTTTTCAATGTCTGTTGGTTTTTTTTTAGCAAAAGGATCATTTTCCCAGAAACGATTTCCTCTTGGCAAACTTTTTGCCAGTTTTTTTTGCGGAAGTTAGTGCATTTGGCATGAAGGGTATTCTTATCGGTGCTATAGCGTTCAAATAACTGCTAAAGCTAACGCGGCTAACAATACTCGTTCAATTCCCATTGCATAATATACCCACATTTACTTTTATTGTGGAAATATACGCAAAACAACTTGAAAAGATTGCATTACGCAAATAGCAGATTACCTGAATAAGTACATCAATAGATTTACCTGAAATGGTCAAAAGTCACATCAGAATAAGTCGCCGTCACAAAAGAGGAAAACTCTATACGGAAAATATATTTAGCTGAACTTCAAATCAGAGGGCACAGTTAACCTAATGGAAAAATAAATGACACTGTGCCAAGACAAAGAATTCTTTCGGGAAAAATAAATTGTCAGAGCAGTAGAAAACCACAAACCAAATTTTAGTTTCAAGAACACACGAAATCACAGTCCTACATTATTCTACTCCTTTTCCAACCGAAACATTATTACCAAGCACTGCCTTTATACTTGCGTTCTTAACTTTCCTATGTAAAAATGTTTCGAAAAAACATTATAATATCTGTGGCCTATGAAAATATGGAAGTATTTATTGTTAACCGCAGTAGATTTTTACGTTTGAACATATTGCCCATTAATATCTCTGTTTGCATGCACGATAACTCAAGAACGGTTTGAGATAATTCATTCAAAAGTGGTGCAGTTACTATGTAAGCCCTTTGTGTGGTTAGTTAACAAGCTTAGGTCAATCTGTCTAATTATGTGTGACCTTTGACACTTTACCTACGTGAGACTGAATTATTTCAACACAGAGAATCTGCATACTGTCAAATTGAGCGACGAAATGGAATTTGTCGACGATTGATTTTGCTTTTGGCAACAGCGACGACGAAGGTACAAAGTATACACAACCATGCAACAGTCAAATTCTAAAAACACTAGCACATTGTGAAAATTAAATATTTATATTTCGCAACAGTTCGTTGTTAAGTCGCACTGTTGTAAACGTTACAAAATAACGATCGTTATTTACACCCGGTTTTGCACAGGTTTATTATTAGATATAACTTCATGCAAGAATAAATACATCTAATGAATAACTATATAATAATGTTAGTCACACTACTGCCTTTTTCCTTCTTAGTTTACTATAAAACATTTTTACTTTTTCTGGAAAAAACTCCTTTTTATATAAGGGTTTTGTTACAGAAGTTGACTGTATACGTTTCTGTGTATATTTTTAGCGAGCGACCACATCGCATGGAGAACGGTAGAGAAGAGTTATATCGTGGATTTTTATACATTTATGAATATATTTGTGATCCTCAGTGCTTTTGCCGCTTTTCTTATAATAGGAAATAATATGCTTGGCACGAACCACATTGAATGCTTTCTGCGTTATAAATATTATTGCGGTGGGCATTGCATTGGATTCTGTAACATGAAACTGTGCCGACGTAGCCACATATATCTGGAATTTTGTGTGTTGTGTACTATGCAGATATAAATAATAAGAATCTGGTGGTGACTAGTAGGTTTACGCAGTAGTAGTTTGTTAAACGGACGCAAAATATAAGATTACATAGTTAGTAGTGTAGTTATCTACTTGCTTGCATCTTGGGCCATGCCATGCTCGCCCATGCCGTCTTGAGAGCCCATAGCACTAATATGTGCCACTGCCACAGTGCTACATATTATTATTACGGGTATGATACAGAGACATGGTGCACTAAAGAGTAGGCGAGACAAATTGCATGAATGATTTGTGGATTTTGTATGAATGGTGATTTGAGGGGATTGGTTGGATTCGTGTGCTTTGCTCTACTCGTTGGTTTTCTTTTGGTCTGTCTGCCTGCCTGGTTGGTTGGTGGTGTGGCGACTTTGACTCCGTGTCTGTTCTTTCAGGCTCTGAAGAAACGGCTCTAGCTAAGCTATCTCAAGCTGGGCCAAAAAATACGACCAACTCAACTCAAGTGAACCGAATTGAACTGACTCGGTTTTTTCTGCACAAGTGGAAGAAAGTCAGACGAAGGCAAAAGAAAGAACGAGGCAAGAGAAAAAACCAAGTTAGCCAAGCTAGCAGAGTATATGTATGTGAAACGGTGTGGTAAGTGTACTAGTGGTAAGTCAAGTCAAGTCAAGTCAAGTCAAATCTGTTGAGCTGAGCTCACTTGCTTTCCCCGCTATTTCTATACACATCCAGCATAAGTAGGTATATCTCATCTCCGCGGAGTAAGACCACTCTATGGTAGTATAGCCTCATAGCTGTCTCAATCATGCTTTATATTGTATAACTAACCATAAGAGGGACTGATAACAGGCTTGTGCAGAAAAGAAAAGGAAAAAGCGAAAGAAGAGAAACAAGTAAGTAGACTTGTAAGTAACTCACAATCAGCATATATAGGGCGTATAAAGTATAATGCACTGAACGCGATTGGATTGCATTGAATATGAAAAGACTCTTGAAATAAAAAAGCAGCCAATTCTTTTAATATCTCTACCAATCTTCCGACTATAAACGTAAAACTACAATAAAACCTTACTTGTGTACAATTCAACCAAAATGAACAATATATTATCGACTTCGCTCAACATACTACAGGCATGGCACAGCTACCCTATTCATTCATTTACACATATTCTTCCATTATTCTGTCAAACTTTTGTATAGATATAGCCAAACTCCAAATACAATTACATCCCACAGACAATAAAATTATGCTCTCCTCCTCCTCCTCGTATTTTTTTGCACAGTGCAATAATTGGAGTTAACTTTACTGCCTCTATATTCTCAAAATGGTGCACAACTGTAAATATAATGCAATTGTGATACACCCATATGAGAACCTCCATGCCCACACAGGTATCAATAAAAAGTAATAAATTCAATTCATACTAATGCGCAAACATGGGGAAAATCTGTATCAATTGATATTGACAATTGCTATATATATTTATTGACTGTCGCCAAAAAGAAGGATTGTCAACACAGACACAGATTTCAGTAGAAAACATTAACAAACAATAATTTAAATGAGTTAGGAATTAACTTTTACAATAAAGCAATGTAAATATTCATTTCATTTCAATTCATTTCGCAGTTCAACGAAAACATTACTAATTTTTCCTAGTGATCAGACATATTTTATAATCCTATAACTTTAACGCAATGTAAACATAATACTACCTTTTTGAAGATGTTTGACGCGAGGCTGATACACATATAAAAAATTCGAGTGATTTGTTTCATACTTTCTTGTCCATCTGAAATATTTCAAAACTCTGCAGAGGAATTTAGTAAAACGTTACAATTGGTTTGCATACAGTATGCTGCAGCCATATGTGCCTAAAGAGTTGGAGTAGAAACGTCAGTGGGGTGTGGATTGTCAGAGTTTGAAATATTATTCACTTTGTTGAAACGAAGTTAGGTTGCCGAGGAACAAAGTCTAGATTAAGTGGCCTGTTTATTCCAACTGAGTGATGAGAAGCGAAAGTAAAGGAGAAGCTCTACGGGCCCTGCTGATACATGACGACTTTAGAACAGTTACTAAACTTGGAGTTGACCTATATGGAATTCTTTATTGTATATCGTGTCGCAGTGTAAATGAGTGTATTGTGTTGTATGGTATTGTGTAGTGGAGAAGACGAGCGTCTCACATCCCATTACGCCACTAACACACAAAACCACTCGCTCTGTGACACAAGGCCAGAGGGAATCAGATGCTCACTTGACTCAGTCATCCCGACATCATCCTGAGACATCATCCCATTCCAAACAACACAATACAAAAGTCTAAGAATGAAATACTCCTCGCAGTGCATATCTGAATGTACGTACCTATATACATTTATACATACAAAGCGCTGTAAGACATCAACTTCACCAAGCAACCATCCAACAACGTAACAAGAAAGAAACTGTGTGAGTGAGTGACGAGTCGACTGCCGAAAAGCAAAAGGTACTTGTCTGACGTCTTGCCATATGAATTGAATAAGTCTTTTCTTCTCTCAAGTCGTCACTTCCAGTTTACATTAGAACGAACCGACTGCAGTACCACAATGGTGCAGTATACAATTGCTGTGGTGGAGTGAAAGACTGATTACTAATGCCAATGAGAGTTGCACGATGGAAAGTGGAAAGTTTTTGGTGCATCAGATTTTTTCAAGAGTATTTCTCCACGATATCTACTCCAAACGCCTCAATAAGGAGAAAAACACAAACGAAACAAAAATACGAGGAAGAACGTGTATAAAAACTTCGGGAAGATTATCAAAGCTGTCTATGACTGTAATAATAAGACGTAAAGTTGACATCTTTGAGAGAGAGAGGCGAATGGGCATTGTATAATACACCATAAAATGCAGAGCACAAGGAACCGCGGCTCAATACTGAAGCTTCACTCCTTCAGTTTCTATCTACTGTCTATGTGTTTCTCTGGCTTCCGTTAAAGATAGAGCGCGAGAAAAGAGAAATATACATCCAAATGTGTATAAAAGGAATTATGCCATATCTGTATATTTTTAGTATATGTATGGAAGTATGTATGTATTGTATATAGGAGGTATAGTATGAATCTGAGAAGTTGAAGAGGTTTGCTCTTGTGCTGAACTGAGCTCGGGAAAAGTGAGATGAAGTGCAAGGAGAGCACAGGAGGGCGATATTGATTTCAAGGAAAGCTCTTGTAAAAGAAAAACTGTAAAGTCTTTAAGATATTTGAGTGGAAGACAGTGAGGCGAATCAAGTGAAGGAAAGACACGGAGGGACACAACCGAAGGACCATATTATTATGACGAGTCAAGGAAAGATCTCAATGTGAACGAACTCGGGACAATCGAACAGAAGGAAAAGAGGAGCAAGAAGTAATGTTATGTGTAGACGAGTCTCATGACCAGAGATGATAGAGGAGGGGCAGAAATGGATATAAAATATTACATTACACATGTTGGACTATTCCTTCTGCATTGCTCCATTGAATTCCATTCGATGTCCACACAGTCCATAGGACTGCTCTCCAATATATGAGCTGTACTCCTTTTCTTTCTTTCTTTCTTTCACTTTCGTTTTCCTTTTTCGTTAGTTTTGCTTGGATTGGCTTTCGTTTCTGGTGGGTCTTGTCTATAAAGTATAATATAGGTCGTCTTGGCTTCTCTGCCCACTTTCTGTCTTTCTCTGACTGAGGTCATGACGACAAGTACATCTCAACTTTTCTTTTATCAATTTCACTATCAGTAGTAAAGACCTATAACAAAATCATCTTTCGTCATATTATCTTCGAGAATTACTTCACTGCGAGTAGTCAAAAAGACTTTTCCTTTTTCTTCGGCCTTCAGACTACTTTACCAGATTTACTTTTACTCCATATCGCTGTACGGACACGGAGTATAAAAGTATTCGCAGTGGTAGAGACGCAAATAAAATATTAATACAGATTTTGTGGTAAAGCTCTCTCCAAAATTCTCGTTGGCTATACGCCTTATGTACTAGGATCAGTGTTACTGTACGTATAGTATTATATTTACGAAAATCTTCGTCTGTGACCAGCCTACCTAATATCGAAGAGTAAACAAAAGCTACACACTACATGCATTTACTACAGAGAATGGTGTTCGTAACGACAAGGGGATGTTCAATTCTACCATTCGACTTGATTCGATAAATAATAAAACTGTATCGTCCGTTTATTCTATATCAAATGTGAAACTGTCTAGCTGATTTTTAATTCGTGTGCGTGTATTTAATTTTTACAAAAAGCATGGTAAGGGTTCACTTTGTATATTTCATTCATATTTATAAATAAATAAGTAATATATTTCATTCATATTTATAAATAAATAAACCGGTCAACACCGGGCGTAATAAAACAACGTAGTTTCGTAATGAAACTTGAAAGCGCACTGTTATGAAAATAT
>JABASD010001959.1:0-32031 GCA_019776165.1 Pogonognathellus flavescens
TTGTTTTCTATACGGTAGGCAAATGAGATATCGTGTTTTCCAGAAAGTAGGCAAATGAGATGTCTTGTTTTCCAGAAAGTAGGCAAATGAGATGCCTTGTTTCCAAGTTAGGCCGGCGATATATAAAATATTCATCTTATATAAATAATTTATTCAGGATATATTAAAATGTAGGTTTAAAATAGTTACACTCTACTGAAATACTTTTACCAAAAATATTTTCACATATCTTTATATAAAATATACCTTTGACATTCCTATATAAAAATTTATACATGTACTAAATATTTACGTCTATAAAAAGTATATCATTGTGTTTTAACTGTTTAAATACATTTGCTGCAGTGCATCAGCCTGACAGATTGACAGTTGAGTCGTTAGATGAGAAAGATGGACGTATATAAAAAACATAACTAAAGAAGCTAAAGACTCTACTACAATTACAATAATGCTTGCAACAGGTGCAGAGGTACACATGTAAATGTCCATGCGATAATTCTCTATAGGTCTAACACGTTCTTGTGACTGATGAGGGCAGTTTGAATGTTTGCAAACACTGTTATTAGACAGAAAGATTATTAATTATATTCATTACTGTGCTCGTAAGTTACATTACAAGTGGGAGGAGAGGAATGCAGTCTGAAAGTAATCTCACATAGTTTCATCGTCTTATAGACAACATACAAGAATGCGTAATGCAAGTATGTAACACGCATTACACATGTAATTCACTTAACAAATTCTCTGTAATACCTATACAGAGATACGTATACAGCAAAAAGAAGATGCGCCAGACATCTTACATGGATTTTCAAGTTTTATTCTCTTTAAAAGTGATTGCAAGGTTCGTAACTTCTGTACAGACGTGTGCTACATGTTTATCTACCTATACCTAACATTATTATTATGAACCGAATAAAATTAATATACTTACAACGACCTGCGATGTAGAATGCACTTGTGTTATTTTTATTAGTGATTATGAAGCAATGGAAGATGATTTCGATGACAAAGTAGAGTAGAGAGAGAGGTTACATAATTAGACGCATTGAAAATTGAATGAAAGCAGCATCCCTCATCTTGTACAGGCAGAAAGACATATATGGCTTGTGTTTTCATTATAAGTCGGCAGTTCGGTTTGAAATAATGGACAAGGATCCGCCTCCTCTTTATTTTCCTCTTACTTAATCCATTTAGTAGTTTTCAACGTTGTTATCATTTCATATAGCCTAATATGCATGTCATGTCATTCATGAAGAACAATGACAAAGGTAAATTACAAACACACACAATAAAAAGACATAGACATACCATTACAAGTATAGGTACAAAAAATAAATGTACAGAGATTATAATTTTAATATTACCAAAGAGTTTACAAAGCACGTACTGGCACAGGCGAAAGAAATACACACGATGAACATATTTCTTGTGACTTGAGATATCTTTCGTGAGATACACCTTCCTCCTCTTCTTTTACCTAAACACTCTCCTATGTATGTAAATCTAAAGCATAACACCTTACGTACATCTTATTAATATTTCTATGGTGTATATTCATATATTATATTTTATTATAGTATTATAGGTATATATTCACTGTCTGTTTGTTTCAGTTCTGTTTATACAAGATTTGAATTGCATAATGAAATGATTTTCAGTTTCATGCGCGTGCAGAACTGCATTCGTCTGTCTTATTTTAACGAACAAAGACTAATCATCCATTGCACATTGAATAAAATCGTAAATAACGTACATAGTGAACTCTTAACTCACATAGACTACACCTTGCAAAATTGTACGGAAAGATTGTACGGTAAAAAGTAAAATAATTTTACGGTACTGTGTGTAACGACGTTTTTAAGATAACACACGTCGGCAGTCGACTCTCTACGTTTTCAATTGAAAATGGTATTGCTTTTTGATTTATAAGGAATAGAGCCGCCGTTACATTTCATTATTCTTATTTCGCTTTCAATTACCAAGGAATTGAGCGAAGAAGGTAATTGTTGTGTAGCAAAAGGAATTCAGCTCATATGGATGTAAGTATACGTGAACGTTGGGAACACATGTAACAATAAATTGTAGTAAAGTGCATTTGGTAATTGATTGATGCGATTGTAATGCGGCCACAGACCAACACCACGAACAACGATGAAGGTAACGTCCATAAAGTAATCTCATCGTCATTATTCACATTCGCCTTACATACACAATCCAAATCTAATCCACAAACGCATCACACACATCTCATCGTACAGATAATCTCATAATCTCATTCATAAATAACACAACAGTCGACGACACTTATTCAATTTTCCCAATATCATAAAGGATCTTGCCTGGCTTTGCTTTATTAATTTTTTCAGTCATATTTTATTAGCTCTAATTTCTATATATAATTGCAAAAAAAATTCTTCACTTGACTACTATTTTTATTTAGAGCTATAATTTTACTAGCTTTATATTTTAAGGTCCTAATGCTATACACGTGCTTTTTGTAGCTAGGGCATGCACTGTAATCCTTTATTTTATAACTGTATGGTTGCCTTCATGTTTTTGGTGTCCTTATAGGGTTTATATACAAAGGCACGTGCTTAAGTACGTATAAAGAGATAAATTATGTATGTGTGGGGTGTCATGAGTTGTGTTTGTGTTATGATAACGAAATCTTAACACGATCATGAGTTTTATAGACCAGGCTACATTATTTAGCATGTTGACTTCATCTTCATCATCTTCCGAATTCAAACGTTACCAATTTGGTACTCCTGTAAGACGTATGCACATAAAATACATTTGTGAATCCCTTGCCTTAAAATATATTATTATTATCAGGCAGGGATGCAGTTACAGAATGAGCAATGTCATTTAACTTATTATCTTTTGATACTATTGAGTTCCATACTTGGATGAAGTATTGGATGCTACACTATATAGACTAGACTAGTTTAATTCGAAATTCATTTTGAATGAGTTGTGTATTATACTTTGCACAGTATATGTATATAAACTAATACTAATGAGTAAATAATATTTAAGTGTTATTATTGTCCCGATGAAAGGGAATGTATAATATGTATCTGCATAAATAAGTGGACAGAGTACACCAGCACGTCATCGTCTTGTCCTACTTAAATTATGACACGATTTTGTTAGTTTAGCAACTTTAAAATGGTATAGGAGTGCACGGAAGACTCTTGCAGCTTTTTGGACCACTACTGAAACATTTCTGTTTGCATTGCATTGTACAGCTCTACTATTATGCTACTGTATGTGATACACCTGCAATTAAATTAAATTATTGTGGTACATTTGTTTTAGTTTTTGTATCGATCGTTACACATGTTATTAACGAGTTCAACTTTGATGGGATGTAAAGGGAAGAAGATGATAATAGTAGACTACGAGATTGCAATTGAAAGATAAATACAAATAATATGAGACTGAACGTCAACGTGGAAATGTTTCTTACGCGTAATATGCATTAAACGTTAACAACAGGTGTAAGTAAGCTGCGGCTGTAGCTGTGCATGAGAAGTATAAACATATTTTTTGTAGCTTGATCGTACAATCTTTTTCAGGAAAGCGAAATAATAATTGTACGTTTCGGTTTGGCATTTAGTGTACATATCCCGAAAGTGCTAAAACCAAGATGAGCAAAAAATGGCGAATGTTGCATAATATATTCGCATTTATAAATATTAGCAACCACAGTGCTTTATTTGTGTATCAATCCTTTAATGGTTCATATATTTCTAGATATACAGATACTATAATTTTTGTTCTCCTCTGTGGATATTTATATTTTACTGTGTAATAATGGTACAGATCATTTTATCAGTTATAACTGCAAGATTAAATGTTCGGGAAGTCGCAGTAATGTTTGTAAAGTGTATACTGATGGAAATAATGACAATGATACTTGATCCATTACATCCCTTATTTATTTGGAAGCCAAACCGGTTAATAACAACATTTGTATCAATTTGTTCAACGGCGAAAGTTAAACTTATACCTGGGATTTTACGAGTAATCTGAATCCGATAGGAGAATTTAGTGGACTAGGTGTTTGTGTTGATAACAGAAATATTGTTATTATTCGTTTTCATATGAAATGGGAAAGATATGGCTATGGAAAGAATCACACAAAAAGATAAGAAAAATATGAATTGTGCATATGAAATGGTATAAATTATTAT
Source organism: Pogonognathellus flavescens (assembly GCA_019776165.1). Classification (NCBI taxonomy): domain Eukaryota; kingdom Metazoa; phylum Arthropoda; class Collembola; order Entomobryomorpha; family Tomoceridae; genus Pogonognathellus; species Pogonognathellus flavescens. The sequence continues at coordinate 4,203 of JABASD010001959.1, forward strand.
CACGTGCAATGGTGTGGAGCAAAAGGATACGACCACACCAAGAGGAAAGAATAAATCAACCTGCCTAAATTTTTATTTTAATTAACATCAGAAATTGTGATTCCAATTGCCAATTACTAATTGAATTACCCATAAATTATTGCAAAATGGATAGTTCCCAACAAGTACAGCAACCGTTTCTTTATAATCCTGTGTCTAATCAAGGTGGATATAATAATTTCATGACACTTTCATCAGCTATTCCCAGACCAGATAATTTGAGAAATATCGCACTCCTTACTGAATATTTAGTGAAGTTGAACGTCTTAACGGGAGAGGAAAGGAAAAGAATTGTAATTTTTAAGCAACAATTTTTAATTCAGTTTTAAAATCTAATTTAAAACCTAACTGTGTTTAAACCTTCATCATTACTTGGAATTTTATGTGAAATGATTTTGCAGTTGTCACCCATGAAATCAAATCGCTACCAAAAAGAATCAATAGTTGCTGCACTTGAGAAGAAAGACTGGAATTTGATCAGAGAAGATGTGATTGAAGCCTTAAAAAGAACGGACAACATTACTACATGCACCATACCAGCACAACATGTGCAATTCTTTTATGCACCACCACCACAACAGGCTCATGCCTATGACGGCACAGCTACAGACACCAACCAGCAGATCCGCTACACGACTGTCTTTGTAGATGTAAATTCCCAGGCAAATGAACACAGAGCGAGGAACAAAAAAATATTTGCCTCAATTATTTTAATCTTATTTATAGTGGCAATGTTTATAAAACTGATGCTTTACGGTTTGCGACGACTATAATATTAGATGTCAATATTACGATTGTGTATAAGTAATTCAGACCAAATGTAACATTTAAACTTTAAACCTACTCGTTCTATACTGGTGGCCTTTTATTTTGCATTGCTATACTACAATGCATTATTAATGTCACATAATATAGTTTTTACATTTTTGCACGAGTGTTGCAATTGTAATTGTAAGTTTATTGTTTCTTACCTGTATAAATATTAATTGCTGTCATTCAAGTGTATGAATTCTCCGTATGTTAATAAATGCGTTAATTCTAAAAGAAAAGTGTTTGCCAATTGCCAGTAATTCATTATATAAAGAAAGAACCAGTAAAAATGGTTTAGGGAATAGTACAGGGGCATACATGTAGAAGTACACTTTACTTAAGATAGACTAGGGACAAGTGTCCATCACATTTTAGAAGTAATCACATATTTTTACTACCCCAAGGGGGCGACTTATTTGGCGCCGCGAGGTACATAAGGTCCCCTTAAGAAAGACATTTTTACTTATTTATAGGCAAATTCTAAACCTGTAAAAAGTATGCATAGGCATAGATAAGCTTTAGGATTTATTTGGATTTACGTGTAATTTTTTTATCTCTATAAAAACGTTGATATTGTGTTTTACGTACATAATTACGTGCATACTGTACACCTATACCTACAATTCTGTTGTGGTGATATTGAACTCACTCGGGTTATCTCCTTTTTAATGTTCTTAGTATTATACAAAAGATAAAAATATTTGTTCAAGTGGAGTGAGTTTGCATACGTTTTAATACTGAATTCCAGAGTTCAATATATTTATGCTTTATATCAGTTTGTTTTTTGCTGGAATGAAATTTACATGTTATGATATGAATTTATTTATTTTTTATGACAAACAGTTCTGCAGATACTCCCTGAGAATTTGCATTTACTTAATCTCCTTTTTCAGTCAATCTTTTATCATTATATTGTAATCCATTTTTCGTTTGAAAAATAATGCGATAAAAAAATAATATTGCCCAACCAATTATCAATTCACGAGAATTTTTATTTTTATGGTAAGTATAATGTATAACTATTCTTTGAAATATAATATAGATAACTTAGGTAAGCTCAAGGTTGGGTAAGCTACATAATACTTCTAAACCTCCAGAATGAATATTCACACATGAACCAATAAGTATTTAGAAAAAACGTGTCTTGGTCTTGTCTTGGCTGTTCTCCCTTAACTGTCCAAAAGTTTTTAGACCTTTGAGATTTTTTATTGAAATACATATCAGCTACATTTTCACTTTTGTGCTCATCAAAAGACACAAAATGAGTAGCAGCCCACAACTGAAAATGCAGCAGCCTTTTCTTCAAAATTCAGTGGCTAATCAAGATGGTGACTATAACAATTACCTTACACTTACGCTTCGAAACGTTATTACCAAACCAGACAATTTAAAAAATGTCCCAGCCCTTGTTAATCATTTGGTGACAATGAACGTGATAACTAAAGAGGAAAGGAAAACAATTGTAAATATTAATTCTTTATAATAATTACTTCTTTAATAACATTGGAAAAAACTAACTCAAAATTAAGTATATTCGAAGATTACTTTATGTGGATCTAATTTAATAAGATTCCTATTAAATCCTCCTTGTTGTAAAATTTTTATTTGAAATAAACAGATGGGCCCCATGAACTCAAATCGCTGCAGAAAAGAATCCGTGTTTACTGTACTTAAAAAGAAAAATTGGAATTTGATCAGGGAAAATGTCATTGAAGCCTTAAAACTAACAGGCAATATACGAGAAGAAAACTTGCCGAATTTTCAAGGACAAGCAAATAAAAGAAGCCGGAAGGTACGGTACACGACTTTAAGCATTGAAGTTGAAGAAAGAAAGAAAAGACATGCCAGGATCAATATACTTTATTTTTTAATCTTAAACATAATTATAATTGCTCTGGTAAAAACTCACTTCTTTAGTTACCTAATGTTAGTTTTAACCAAATTAATGTCATGCCTGGATTTATGATTGAAATAAATAATTATATCTTTGTGTGTTATTTACAATCCTATATATGCCACACTTTACAGGACACCCATACTATTAGTAAAGATTCGTTTGCAGTTTTACCTTAAAAATATTAAACTTAAATAATTTGACGGTTAGACAGATTGCTTGTAACGTACGTACATGAAGATCGGTTATTGTACTGTGCGAGTGCCATAATAATTATTTTAAGACAAAAGAATGCAATATTTTATGATAATCCCTATAGGATTCCTCCACCTGCCTCAATAAGTTACATGCAATTACAATGTAGTAACGGTTATAATTATAATACTATAATTAAATGCGACATTATTCATGCAACGTAATTGTTTCTATCACATTTTAGAGTTTTCATATAATTATAACCTAGATGACTGTCTCAAGTCGATATACTCTGCAAGTTCACGTTGAAAGCTTGAGACATTCATGTAATTACCAGTGTAGCCGTCTTGTCTGTTAAAGTACAATATTAAAAAACACTAAATGCATTTACAGCATATAGAATATGCAATTAAGCATTATACAGGTATATGAAGGATATTATATACAAGAGAGGGTTACATATTATTGAAGATTAGGGTTTGATTGGGATTCAGTATGGTCTTCCACTCTGCATTGTATTATATTAGTATAAAACGATGATAGATTCTTATTCTCGTATATGCGGGATACAACATACAATGCTACAAGGATATATACCATCGTAGGTAATTTCATGCACACAATGTGCAAAGTAGAAATGAATGAAGCAAAGAAAATGGTAGCAAGTCTCAGATCACTGACGGGGGCCTTCATTCATATATAAAGACAACTTTCGATTATTTGTCAGTCTCTGAGGGAGATTTACCTGAACACAACTCTGTCCATCCGTTCTAACTGTGCCATGTACTTGTAATTTTGTAAATAATGCTCAGAGAGAGGTGAACTGAGACTCAGACTCAGAATTCAGATAATTGACACGTTGAACCGTCAGATAATTGCGACCAGACTCTTTTTTAACGGCTCATCAGACTTCTATCATCACCATCTACATCTAAATCCATCCTTCTATTACTTCTTCCTCTCTCTCCAATATTAAATCTCAATTCTTTTTGCCATGTACATTTATTTACACAATATTTCTTCCTATGTCTATTTATCCTGAATTGATTCTGCTGTCTTCCTGACCTGTGTGTGTTTCTAAGAGAGAGAGAGTGAGCGAGGTGGTTGATTATTTACCATTGTCTGGTTTCGTTTAGACATATAAAGATTTGACACTTGGCAATTTGACTACATTAAAAATACATTGAGAGAGTCTCATATAAGTTCTCCATAACAAATTATTATTATTACAGTCGGGTGTGTCTCTTTTAGAATAAGTTATTGTGGACTTATGCTCACTTCTTGTTCATGTTGACCGTATAAGAATCAATTGCTGATTTATATTGATTCATTTCTTCTCGCATGTGTTCCTTATTTATTACACGTTACCCTGTGTGTGTTAGTTAGATTTATGTTCGTTGAGTTTTGTCCCTTCCGTTTTTATACATTGCTTTATTGTGTGTGCGTTGGTGGAATTTCGAAAGCTGAGCTGTGATTGACACTTTGTAAACACATTGACTCTTTCATTCTTCTGTTGTGCCACAGAGATTCAGATTCAGACTGTCTACAGTTTCTAAGTACTGAAAAGTTGTAGTATCAATTACTTTGTGGGTTTCCCGAGGCTCAGAGTGGATATATTCATTTGGGAAGTACATTACCATTGAGAAAGATCAGTTTAATTACGTCTCTCTCTGTCTGGGTTTGTTAATGAGTCTTATTGTAGAGCAGGAAGATTTATAAGCACTGATTGTTAAGACGTAAGACGCTAAAAGAACAAATTATTAACATGGATTGGAATCTCTTGATTAAGGTAAATTAAATTAATTAATTATTTCGTAATATTGATACACATGATAAGTTTGAAAAAATTTAAATTAACCTCTTTATAGGAATTTGTTAACTAATTAATTGTTTTTTAAATATTAGATTTGTCTAGGAACTTTTCTCTTATCAGTTTTAATTTCCCTGGGTCAATGCAAACCACAAAGCCGTCCTTACGGGTTTGAACCTAAGAAAATCACAGAAGATAATCGCTACCAAAGTGTCGAATACAACGAAGCAGACGATCTCCAATATTCTGATGTAATTTTCAATTTCATTTAATACAATTAACAATTTTACTTGTCTTAAGCAAATAATGTACCCTGTTTCTGACTCGAGATTTAAAAAACGAAACTTATTCAAAATATTCGTTTAAAAAACACAATTTTCACATTGAAAATCTAAAGTTGGCAAAACTGATTGTACAGAAAACAATTGACGTAGATTAATTAATTAGCTTCTTGAATCTTTGGAGGTTATGATAAAAGTAATGACATTGTTTGTGATTTTGCAGGAGTCTCCCAACTATGAATTTCAGTATGAGATTCACGGAGGAGGTAATAATTTTGGTCACGCTGAGACAAGAAAGGAGTACCAGACGAATGGGCGATATCATGTGTTACTTCCAGACGGGAGACGACAAATCGTGACTTACTACGCGGACGAAACGGGATATCATCCCACAGTGACATATGAAGTTGTGGGAAATAATAATCTTGGCTATGGTCAATTAACGAGGAACCCGACGCCTTCTTACCTTAGGAAGAGAGAGGCGGACGGAGACGTGCCGGACCTTCCGGTGATTACACAAGATTACATTGCCACCTTAAGACCCACATACACCGGAGCCATTCAACGACTAGAAGCTGCCTACGGACAACAGTCATCATGAATTACACCTGACATTATTTAATCGTCTTGAAGAACATAATTTATTTACTTTTTATGTTTTCATCAATGCATACCAGTTATTCCCATTTACATAATATATAAATACAAAAGTCATGTTTATTTCCAAGTACATTTTATAAAGGTTAATATATTCATTTCTCCATGTGTGTATACGATTTTCAACAATGTACAACTTCAACTTGAATCAATTATTTCACACATTTATATATATTACTCATTTTAGTTTGTGACTCTATAAGGATGCCATAATTTGTATTTATTAAGATTTAATCCAATATTCAGCAATGACGACGAATTTTTTGCAAGTATTATAGGTGCGTGGCTTATTTGCTTTGTTGTACTTTCACATTCGTCACCCATACAGAAAATAATATTTTTGCAAGAAAATTTCTGTTCTTATCGTTAATATTGTTAGTATAGGTACCTAATATTTTTATGTCGTCTACTTCATATATATACACTTTCGTTAACTATAAAACAAAAATTGTTGTTAAAAACTGAAAATGATATATACAGATATTATATTATAATAATAATTAGTTTTATTTATAGTGCCTAATCGAAAGTTAGTGCGTATAGTATAGTAAAGCAAAGGCAACTTGTCCTGCGTTGTCCGTTACTTTTCCATTGTTTTCCAATTTGCTACGCCGGTGGTCTCTCTTCTTTCCTATAGAAAATTGGAGAGACCACCTGCGTTGCAAATTGGAGAACAATGGAAAAGTAACGGACAACGACTGGACAAGTAGCCTTTGCTTTACTATACTGATCAATCTCAAAACATTGATATGAACTAGAATAAAATATTTGAAGGATTGGAATGATTATATTTTTAGTATATTATAAATCATGATAATATGGCCGACGTAAGATGCAAATGTAAATCTGGATAAGCTAATAGATTAATCTATTAGCTTATCGAGAAGCTTTAATGTATATTGCTATGCGGAGTGTCTATGTACATATTACATATATCTCTAAAGTAGAGTAATCTATATGTGTATGGGATAATATAATTGTTTTATGGATTATTATTTACTTACAGACTATTTAAATACTACATTGAAGTAATTGTTTGTTTTAATTTGAAAATGCCATTTACTAATGAATTTTCCTATAGAGTCTACATACATATAGTCTACAAGCTTCTGCAATGGAACAAGTGCAAGCAATCCTCTGTTCAATGAAAAAATGGCAAATGTTAAGATTGTTTGCACCTTTAATATTTTATAAGGGATTTTTGGCACAAAAAGCGTCTTATATCTACTTCTGACAACCTGACACCGTCACAATAAGAGTAGATATATTAATCTTACACTTACAGTGATTTTTATACATCATGGTTTATAAACCGTGGTTCATACTATACGAAATTTTACTTATTACATTCATATTGGGATCCATATTCACAAAAATGACTTACAAAGACGGCAGTATTTCTGTACGTATAAAATATGGTATTGATTTTTGATTTATTGTATATCTACCTGCCTCATATTACAGTATTGGAGAAAACAATTTTACCAACATCAAAAAAGACCAACTTAGGATAATTGTGTGAATTCTTGAATCATACAGTGTTCTGCCAGACAAGAAAGTTGCCAACTGATAAAATAAACTACCTGGAGATAATGGACAATGTTAAAATTTTTATGTAAGTACTGTTACAAATGGATGAACCTTTGACATGCATGGCTAGAATTAAAGTACATTTACTAGATACAAAATAGAGATACAGTATAGAGACAGACTGTACATGTGCTTCTCTTTTCTCTATACACGCTTAAAATAGGCGAATGAGATTGGTTGGTCTAGCTTTTAATTGTATACGTACATTTCAGTAGTGGGGAACATTGATTTAACGAATCTGGAGTAACTGCAGTCAGGGGGGGTTTTGTATCTGCAAGAATACGAACCAATCTTAATTGCACTCTAAACTCATACTTAACCACTACTCATTTCCAAAGTTTAAAACAAACCAAGATGAAGAGGGCATGGAAAGTGCTAATCAACAATGGTTATTACTTATGTAAATATTAATCGTGTTATCATAATGACGGTCTCAAATTGACTTTCTTAACTGCGACTACTGATTAAAAATGTCACAATTTCGTATTTACGAAGAGATTACGAGATGTTGAACTACTGAAGTATGTGCAGATTTTTGAGTATAGGTAACTCACATTTTCATAAAAATTCAGACCATATGATTTAATAATTTTGAGCAATATGAAATTATAATGACTGTTTACAGCCAACCATTTAGTTTTACATCCAAATAGTTACATATATATAAAATTACTCTATTAAAGTTTTTATTAGCATAATGAACATAATCATTTGCGACACAAGTATCAATTACTGATATTGCAATTAAAAATACAATATTATAGAGGAGTCCTTATAATTTAAAATAATTTGTTCAATCATGGATTTGGTTATGTGAAGCCTCTAATACATAATAGCGAACAAAGTACATAATATTTTATTGCATTCAATTTAAGATGAAACAGATACAGCGATAGTACTACGATTGATACCTAGTCCAAATGTTAAAAAACTTACTTAGGTTAAATAAAAAATTAATTTCTGGACTTGAATTTTATAAATCCTCGCAGATAAGGGCGTATTTAGATTCTGAAATGGGAGCTCGAATAGTTCGGGGGAGCTCAGAGACAAAAAATAAGCAAATTTAGGAAGTTGCTTGTTTACAAAAATTGATGAGTTGAGCCAATCTTGACTGTGACAAATTAAATCAATATTTTTGGTTGTTTAAGAATTACAATCTTTAAAAACGCATCACAATATCATATTTACTCACCTTTAACTAAATGAAGTCGTGATTTTGAGTAACTCAAACCTCAAATCACATAATGCTACACCCGTATCCTTCTGTTAACTACGAAATAAGTCAGCCACCGATTTGTTCTTTCCTGCAGAAGTCGAAATGGAAAAATATTTATTTGAATTTGTATTTTGAGAAAAAGAATGACTCTTCTGTAAGAAAAATAAAATTTGAAGTATATTTCCATAGGTAAATGAAATAGTATGGTCTTCAATTTGAAATTTTCTGTAGCTTTTGTAGAAATCACGCCCAAGTTCATAAAAGTCACAATTCAGAATCAGAAAAGAGAATATAGAAAAAATTAAGCGTTTATAACATTATGACCTGTATAAGAAAAACGTTTCCACTTTTAGCTGTAATATTATGTGCAGTTGATTTAGAACTTATGACAGACATATATACAAAATGTGTCTATTTTATACAGCATATTATAGCGAAGCTTTTACTTACTGTACTTAAAGTACCTATACACTTCTGGAATGAACAATTTAATACTGTTTGCATATTAAATTACATTACCCTTCAGTACTTATAAATATAATATGTATGTATTGATTTTATTTGCATTTATCAAACAAGTTTTTGTTTCGAGGTATGTAGTTGCAGAAAATGATAGTATTGATGAACTAGGCCTTAACTTAAATTTTTAAGTTTCTGGGTTGCAGAAATCAAAATGCCATTGAAGTTAGCATTGAATTTTGAATAGTTAATAGAATCAATAGTACTTAGCTTCGATGGGTTTTATTAAAGTCGGACATTCACAGGAATGAACTGAACTTTACTTTCAGTAGCAATGCAATAACTTTCAACCATGCGAATGCTTACAAAGGTAAATAACATGCTCGTCATTATCTCATTATCTAAATTACAGGTGCGCAATTATATCTAACAGGATTTTTTTCAAAATAATAGTTTTTGGTAGAAAAAGCATTTATTATAATAATATAGTTTTGTCATTCTAACAAAAACTTGTATTGATTTTTCTTATGTTTGCAAAATTAAGCTTCAACTGGGAATTAAGTTACTTGAGAATTTGTTTCACATTACGTAAATGAAAAATATAAGAGAGAAAATAGCAATAAAGCAATGTTCTAAGTACTAACTTAGGTTTTATCTGTATCATATTCATTACCTTATATAATTTATATTTAGAAACAAAAGCTAATGACATATGAATGGTACATACTATATGAAATACTTGTTGTTGGTTTATTGGAGAAGCCATAATGTTATATAACTAAATTCATCGCCGAAAGATTATCATTTTTAATACTTGGATGGAAAAGTACAAATTAGGACCACTGGAATTGGCACATTTTCATTATAATGTATAATAAGCATTTAAGCTTTTTAGTATAATATAATTCTAATATTTCATATTGAGAAAAATTGAAGGAGTCATCATTTATAAAGTTCTCATTCAAATCTGTGCACATTAAGAAATTTCAACACATCTAAAATTGCCAAGATCCTGTGTCGTGTGTTGACCAATATTGTAAGGGGAATTTTTACAATATTATTCAGCATTTAATATTCTATATTTTAGTAATTAGTAAAGTCATTAAGAAATAAAAGTACGTACTAGGGATTCCTAGTATAAGTACCTACATATACAATAATTGCTCTTTTGCCGAATCACTTGTTCAATCCGAATCATCAAATGATAACATCAATTATTCCCAACTTCATTACTACTTTGCAGTTACGCTTGCAAAAAGAATTTTAGTAATTGAGTACATTGGTATAGGTAACACCTAAATTATTTCAAAAGCTAGATTTTAGGAGCAAAAACAAATCGTTTCGTTAACTTCTTTTAAATTTCCATAACTTAAATCTGGAAATAGTAAAACCCACCGAAAGAAAAATATTGCAGTAAGTCTACAAACAAAAAAAGTTTCAGTCCACAATTGAGACTCGTCCAACCTAGCTAGAGGAGAGCCAGAATGAGACTGCATGAAAACTCTCATCTTCTCTGCATGTTTATATGCAAAATTCTCATCTGCCCTGGCCCCATATCATCCCCTCCGTAAGAATCTCATCTCCAAACAGTCCCTACACGAAAAATAGAGTGTCGTGTCGTCTATTGACAAACTCCAAGCGATGCGCCATTAAATACTTGAAGCTTATCGAAAATGCAAGAAATTCATGGAAAAGTCACAAGAGTGGTTAAATCGATTGAGCAAACAGGAAAGATTATTTAGTTGCCCACACTCTCACCTTTGCGATTTGCAAGCATATAGCAAAAAGATTTTCATGAAAAACTACCCATAATGCATACACATTAAGAGTCTCACCTCATTTCTAGCAATATATTTCACTATATATTCACATTCTATACAATTTACTACAAGAGTTACACTAAATTGTATTATTTACTTTACCAGCATGAAATTCTCTATGTATATAAAGGAGGAAAGCCTAGATTCTATGTTAAAGCTACCTGTATTATAGGTAATGGTTGTTCTTGTTCTACTTATTTTCCCATATAATATATATATATATATAGTATATAGCAATAAAACTAAATATTTCATACTGCATTATGGAATGCACAGACTGAGCCATCCATATGGATTATTGTTATTAATATATTAATTTAAAAGTGCAGCAGCAGTGCAGTTCTTTTTTATTTGTGTGTTGTCTTGTGCCACACAGCCACAGTGAAAAGGAAATTGATGAATGAACGTCGTTCTTTGGGTTTTGGATGGTTATTTGTCGGTTGGTTGACCACAGGAAAGATTCCACAGTAGAAATGCACAAGACAGACAGAGAGAGAGAGATGAGATGAGACGCCAGCTGGCAAACAACAACAGGACAATTTTCAGCCTCAGTTAAGGATTTCGTGGCAAACATTGTCAGCAGCAACCGACCAGAGTCACTCTCGAATCTTCTTCTGCCGCATCGATGCACATTTTATTTAGTAAGTGATGAAAAACTTTTGTGGGAAAAAAGGAATATTCTTTATAGCATTTTTATTTAGTGGTATGATTATATATAAAGTATTAAGGTAATCAAATGCAATAAGCGACAGGACAGATGAACAAGTGGCGGCGACGAAGAAGAAGAGGACGATTCCTTGTGAGTGTTATTACGTAATGCAGACGATGACAATTGTGTCGTCACTCATCTTCCTTCGTCACTCGTCATATCTCATCTTAACAATCTTCACAACAATAAAACACTTTTTCAAAGAAATGGAATTTAGAGTAAAATAATTATTTCAGTTACAACAGCATCGCATCAAATCAATTGCCGTAAAAAGCCGTCAAAACAGTAGTCGTATAGATGAGAGACACAGACAGCGATTTTGTACAAGTATACAGCGTTACTGTGCAACTCAACCAAAACAGGTCGTTTTTATTTATATAGGTTACGATTTATTATGTACAGATTTTTTAACATTATTGCTATATCTTTTGCTGCGGATTTAGTGCATTTACTATATAGAGTTAGAGTAAAGTGTGAAAACAACAGATAGGTAGTATTTTAAATGTTTGAGATTTTGCCTATACTTTAAATGTACCCAATGTATTTAGCACAAAACTACGACTGTCTTTACAAAGTGTCTCACGCTTTACAAGTATATATGATTGCAGTTTGGTTTGGTAACCTTAAAATGATTTTCATCCGTACCGATACAGATGCAGAAAAATAAACAGATTTTCTTTGGTACACATCATTTGTGTATCATATTGATAAATGTTTTTGTAGCGTTGTAAAACATGGGATTTCATTCAGTGGAAGAAATAGATAGACGAAAGAGACAGAATGTCATTCATAAAATATTACTGAAGGTGTACCCTAATTAAACCTAATGAAAATTGTCAATGTATGATAAATGAAAATTCCAGATTATTTTTGTGTTAAGAAAGTATTTTTCAATTTCCTTTAGTATTTTGTAGGTATTGTAGTCAATTGTCATAATTGAGATTTTGTGCATGATGTATTCTTATTCTTGTGAGGATGTAATGTAATATGTACAGAGGACTTTCATAACAAATTTAATGTCCCTTTGGAATAATATAAAATCATTTTTTGTATCATCAGAAAAGAATTATTTTTATTTATCAGTTCAAATTCTTATATTCTGTCGAAACTAATTGTTAATAATAAGCTGAAAAGTAAAATCTACCTTAAGGAATCTCAATTGAGACAGTATTGAATAAATAAAAAATATGCTGAATTTATATTGGTTATATTGGTCTTTTATATTCATTCTTGATTTGTATAACCTTAGTAAGGTTCCTTACCTTTAAAGGTTGCACTTATTCATTTTTAATTTCACTAAAGTGTTAATTACATGCAATTAATTCGTATTTGTATTAAAAAAATTATTACGGGCTAATTAAAAATTTGCTATGTAATATTTTAGTGCATAAAAATTGTATAGGTCTGGTTTGTTACGTATAAAGAAAATATGTAATAGACATTTATTGTTCAATTATATTATTAGCAAGACCAGGAGCGTACCGAGGGGGGCAAAGGGGACACGTGCCCCTACCAAATTCCAGAAAAAAGGGGTTATTTGCAAATAACCCCTTTTTTCTATGTTTTTTGCGGTCGTGCCCCCCTCCCAAACCGAAGCCCTGTGTACGGGCTTGAGGAAGACTGTCATAAAAAGGTAATTCATTCACATAATAATCAGTCTACATAATCAAGCTAAAAAGAAAATTCCTCGTAACGCTATATACATAGCAGCAGGTATTAATAAAGTGTGTATTAGACCTATTAGAGATTCAGGTGGTAAGTTTAGGAGTGCATGTCAGCGTGTTAATGTTAAACAGTTTGAAGCTGCAACAATTTATTACGATTTATACACAATCATCCCACAGACAGCTTTCATGAGATTCATATGATTCCCAAGCGTAAAAAGCAACCTACCTATGCATAAAAAATGTACACGAGGTACAAAAGTGCATTTGCACTTGCAGTTTCCTTTTTTACCTATTCCAATTTACGGTGTCAGGTTTATGTTTGTTTGTAAAAATTGCACCATAACCAAATAACGGTATACATAAGTATTAACACCTAAAAATGCTTTATATAATACGGAGACGTACCTATATAACTTTTAATATTAATTTTATTTATTTAGTTCTTGAGGTAAGTAAATTATTTGTGTTCGGGTATAGATTGTTAAGGTTTTAAGAAAGCAGAACGAAAGGAGTCAGTTCCCATTAAACGCTGAATTAAGCTGACCACGTATTACTTGCATTTGTCTTGTCTTCACCCACACTTCTACAGTAATCACTTTTATTTATCTACATCACTTATACATTTAATAACTTTTACCATCATTAAATGTGTTTACTTACACGGATTTACAGACGTAACGTTCTATTTTTAACCGCACGTATTAAAAATTGACAAGTCTACCTAAAACTAAAAAATGTCAACTGTTTCTATTTTTAGAAGTGCAATTTGATTGTGTTACACTTTCTTGTAATTGTATAATACATATTAAGTCATGTAATGTCTCAGTCTCAACTGTATTGCTTTTTATTACGTAACAATCGTCTATATATTTCAACAGTGCAAATATTTCAATAGTATACAAGAAAAGAATTAATGCAGCGTTCTGTCTGTAAAACTAACAACGACAATACTTCGGACATTAGTAATATTGTCAGAAAACTCCACGCTCAAATTCTTGTTGAATTGAATGGCTAGTTAAAACATAATTTGAAATTTTCTGTCGACTGCTTTTAGATTTGTATTGTAGTGACAATGAGAAATGATGTCAAAGCTTGAAGTAAATTGACGAATTTACCTTAAGAATGTGAAACTCGGCAAAATATCAACAACATTGACTTGTGTGTGACTAAGGCGAATTTATAAATGACCAAAAATACTTAAAATTTAGCTCATCCGCTCGTTATACAACAAAGTGGTTTCCATTGTCTCCTCCTTTTAAGCCTTTTCTTAATAACAATAGTCAAATAGTCATAGTCGTTTCATGGGTTTGTTCCATGTGCATATAAATACAGTAGGCCCAGTTTAATATATCCACTGTCATTCAATTTTCCTTGTCACAGTTTTACATTAAGGGATATTTCATGGTCATTCTTGTTTGTTTTACGAATTGTAGCATTGACAATTGTATTCTTATAGACTAAGATGGTTTTAATGTGAGGTAATATTATTTAAATAAATAAATGTGTGGTCTTTTTACACATGCTTCTCTTTTCTGCAGTAGAAATTGTACATAGCTAATGAGGACACCCGAAGAAAACGAGGAGATGACTTGTACAATAAAAGAGAATCTATTTGTATGTGCCATGTCTATATATCTCTTAAACCTTCTCTATACGTTAAAAGCATCCGTATATATTGTAACTTTGTTAATACACGATGAAATAAGCGTAATTTCTAACTCCCTGTGTTGTAAGGCGTACTTTGTGACAAGATAAATGCAAATTGCATCAAGACAATCTTTTTTCGTGTTGATATAAAAGTTTGATTGTTAAGGCTGCAGTTATATATTAGCAGAATTAGGCAGAGAGTGCTAATTATTGGCTAATATTATATAATGGATGCCACAGGCCACAGTTGATCTTGCAAGGAGATAGAACTCTCATACTTATATTTCTTGACATTGCTCGATTTGCTTTTACCTTCTTTAAAATCACAACCATTTCTTAACTAGACATTTTAACACATAGGTTTAAAAAATGCCTTTAAAGCCTTAAAAAACTTTTAATACCCATAAAAATACCTTATAAATATAAAAAAGGTTTTAAAAAATGATCGTGTGACAATCATTAATATAAAAGCTACTGTGCAATATTACGTGTAAAAATGAAATTACATAAAGCAATGTAAATAAAACATATGTAATATATGTAAGGGAGAATCTTTGTAATAATGTCGCGTGTGTCTCAAGTAAGTAATTATGAAGCAGGTAAGGAATTTGATGCACAATCATAAATCGCACCTTCATATATGATTATATTATGTATTTAGGAAAAGTATAGTTCTGTATAGAGATATCACACGTTGCAGACATTTTTTACAGACAGACAGACGAAAAGTGTGGATTTTTATATAATGTGGTGCACGCATGGCCGTGTATGTACAATTGTGACAGTGACGTATACAGAAAAGGAACGAGACGAGACGAAAAGTATTTAGTAAGGTTTAATAACGTGAATGTGTCACACACAGCATTGGAAATTCATAAAAAAGAAAGTTATGTCACGACATGACATGAGTGCTGCATGCATGGCTTTATATAAGTAAAAATGAAAAACGTGGCTCTTGGTTTCCTCTGGGTATTACATTTTTTTAAAACGAGCTACTTGGGTGCTTCAGTTTCTCATTCTCTTGTTATTATTCGCATTAAACACACAGACAACACAATTAACTCCAAATACGATGAACCTACTAACTAAAGTAAATAAGAAATAGAAAAATCAACACACACTTTTAAATACTTTGCTTAACTTATAATACCATACTATTAACGTGATTTGTTTATGTTCTGTTTTCTAAAATTATTTTCATTCTGGGAAAATGGTAATTGCACAATTAACACGTATTACCATTTACCTCAACTAGTTTAGCAGCTACTTTATTTTGATTTGAAGTAAACGATGTTTCCGCTCCTGTCATCGTATTTTTGTACGAAACTGCTTCCTCATTTTTATCTGAACGATTGTACTTTACTAATAAATATAAATTGAGCTACTTTTGCTCATAAGTCATAAACAGGCATTTTATGCTCACATTATTTTGTCAGCAAGATCTTTGAGAGATAATTACAATTTACTACGCAAACAAAAAATTGCGGTTTCATTACTTGGGACGTAGACGTAACATTTCGATCTGTTAAAATATTTCCATTATTAATTACAGCTTAAGTCAAATTTTGTAGAGGTCATTTTATATTTCCAATATTCCATACAATTCTGTGTGTTACTATTTTTAAAGAAAAATGTACTAAATAGGGAATAATCAGAAAGCATTATTTTGTGAAAAATGTACTAAATAGGGAATAATCAGAAAGCATTATTTTGTGAAAAATGTACTAAATAGGGAATAATCAGAAAGCATTATTTTGTGAAAAATGTGTGTACTATTTTTAAAGAAAAATGAAGCAAATAAACAGAGAATAATCAGAAAAATCTGTGAATGATTTTGTGAATTGCTTGAAGATTTTCCAAAATCAGATAAGGATTTAGAAATATTCCTTGTTTTTTAGAAAACGCGTGTTTGTGTGTTATTTCGTTAGCCACCGGCATTGACCGTTACAGTCCATTTATACAAAAGATGGGCAGAGAAAGGAGAGGCACATACATAGCGATTATAGCAATGTGCATTGACTGCATGCATTGTAAAGTCGAAATGGAAACGTAAAAAGTCAATTGGCAGCAACAATGATAGGAAGCCTTGAAACTTGAAGTTGAAATTCACTTAGTACTTTTGGCTTAGCTTTGATGATGATGATGAATGAAAATAAAGCTCTTATATACCTCTGGTCACTATTGTTTGTCTTTGTATTGCATATTATAATATGAAATGGGTATAAAATCCAAGACTTTCTCTTCAATCTTAAAACTCTGCTTGCTTATTTGTTGTTGTGAATACACCTGTATAAAAATGAAATTATAATTCAGTCAGAAATAATCAAACTGCATCTGCAGAAGAGTTTCGTTGAAGAACTCTGAAGAAGATGAGGAAGATCAGAAAATTTAATTCTGCAGTATAAAATAAACTATAAATATAAAGTACGCATATCACATAGGTATGTAAAATATACATACTATGATAAATAAAAAGTAAGTATGTACATACCTACATATAAAACCTGTAATGTAGTTATGCATGTGTAAGTGTAAGTAATAATTGTATGTATTTTCACATTAAGTCTTCATAAAAGAAATACCTACAGCATTATTAGATTTACATTAAGTACTAAAATTGCTTTACAACTAACCTACCCTAACTTACCTAGCAGAATTTATGTAGAGGATACATAAAACAATGAGACCCACAGTTTCAAATAACAGTACAGGGTGATAAAAATTTTAGTGTCACATTATCAATTTATTTTACTATTTCGAAAAGTGTAAGAAACGTTTCTACTACTTTGATTGATATTAACCTGATTAAAACAAACTGATTATTGATTTACAAAGATCATAGTAATATTTCATGTATGGTTTCCTGTAATTTCAATTTTCTGTTTAGATATAGTTTAATATACGGAAAATGTTATATGTACTGTATAAATACGTATACGTGTTGTCACAGTCTAAAATTATTTTTATTTGTTTAGTGTAAATGCACTACAAAAAAACTAAACTATATTATGTCTTCCCTGTAAAAGTCGTGAGTGTGTGTAACACATATGTCGTTATATGACATATGGACTGTAATATATTCTGAAATGTTGTGTAGATTTTTTATACCATCGTATAATGAATTCATTTCATCCGTAGAATCTAAACGACTCATTGTTTCACGTAGTAGTAAGCGCCCATTGCACCTTAACTTAAAACTATCAATCAAAAGGGCATTTAAATTGATGCGTATATATACAATCTTAGATAGTAGACTTTTAAGAATCTCTGCACAATCTGTAGTATAGTAAGTAATATTATGTACATACTAAAACACACACGTCTCTCCCGTGATCGTCACAGCATCCCAAACAACTGAAACGGAATTCGCAATGCTCATCAACCACTAATAATGCTGAAAATGCTAAAGCGTGTAATAAATGTACCTATTTGCATCATAAACATCCATGCTTCAAGAATTTGCTGCAGACTAAAAGACTGTAAAGCAAGTTCTTTATTTAATTACAGACAGTCGAGCTTGAAACAATTCTACGTTTAATTGTCTCCCTCTCTTTTTCTGATTTTAAGTAACATCATTATAGTAGTAGTCTCGTTAAAATTCAAATAATATTATTAGACTACTATAAAAATGTAATAAAAATGTCATTATTTTATTTTAGCTGTTAAAAATTGAATTGTTTACTTTTTATTCTAAAATTACACACAATTTAGAATTACATTTATCTGTATAATTAATTTTAATGTTAAACAGTTCAAAAGGAAAATATAATATTTTTTTAGCTAGGTACTTTTTTAATGGTAAATGACCTTAATTAAAAATAAATTGAATTTCTTTCCTTATGTCAAGAGTAAAGTACCTATGTACAAAATATCTTGTTTTCCTTATATGGGCATCACATGAAGTCCTTACTTCAATTCGGTATTTTCGAAGGCATTGAATTGAATGAGTGAACACTGAACAGTACACGAATAAAAGACGAAGCCAGATGTTGTACATTGTACACCACGTATAGGAAACATAATTATTGTGATGAAAGTAACAGACATCTGTTACTTAATTTGTTGTAATTCAAATCTAATAAATTAAATGAGCCACACCAACAAAAACTATTTACTTCCAATGGGAAGAATGCGATTAACAATAAAATGCTGGTAGAAAGTTAAAAAGAAGTAGGTAGTATTATTAATACTTAATGAACTCGCTCACCAAATAAAGATTCAATTAGCGAATTAACAAACATTAAATTAATTGTTTTTTTAGTATTATTACATGCAGTAAAGTGTAAATTGTAAATGTGTATTAATTAAATTACCTACCTAAATATTTACGAGAATGAAATGGAAAAATCCATCCTGCTTTTTACACGCAATACATTTGTCGGTAAGTTAAGTATTTTCTGAGTGCAGTAAATTACTGCCAGTAATTCTAAGAACGGAAACACTAGACATTAACAAATGAAATTATAATTACAGCTTTTACAAAGTTCATGAAACTAGTAAAAATATGACAGCTTGCTCTAAAAGTACCTACATAATGACATAAATGAGTATAGTATAATATGTAATCTAATGGATTCAACTAAAATAAATGTTTATATCAAATTCCTGAAATCTGTCACATTGTTTTTCCCACAGAGTACAATTAGAGTGGCAAAAGTAATTCAATGCAGATTTGGACGTTTAAAATTACATCACAGAATAATGCACTCAAATTCCACAACACATGATGATGAAATCTCTCTACTTCCTTCCATTTTCCTTATAGGAAACTCGGAAATACTTTTAGTTACTTACTGTACCTACGGAAATTAATCATTTTGAAAAATGAAACTGAATTATAATTTAGTAGCTATATACAAAGAAAGGCAGTACAGATTTTTACAGGACAAGTGGAACGAGTGCGTTTAAGTGTTATGGTGAGTAAATAATGAAAGGAATATCTAGAAAATGAATTACACGTGAAATAGTACGAAGAAACGAATTGACGATGACTTGAGACTTGACGAGACGACACCCGCTGAGTTCAGTCGTTCTTACAACTTTCATTGTCGTCTCAAGAGATTTAGATTTTTGTTAATTAAATAAATAAAGCATGTATACAATACATAATACACGTACCTATATGTAAAAGATTATCTCTCTCTCTACTTATATGTACCTAATGTAGTAATTTCTTACATACATTATGCGTCTCAAATTGTAGAAATTGCTTCCGCAGAAAATTCGTCACATACAAATAAATTGAACGTAATATTATTGTTGGGATGTTGATATTAATTTTTCTATTTACTTTTGCGTCATCATCCACTTGTCACTTACACAAAGTTACTTTTAGTGCCTATACTTATTAATTCTAAAAGTACAAACGGATTTGGATATTTAGTATTGTCATTTTGAGAAAATGTTCTATTGCAAACTGCAAGCTTGCTGTGACATACAATTCCGAACAAAAAGGTCCAACTGGGATTCTCATCAGAATATAAATATTAGAAGTGCTAACAGTAACAAAATGACAATGTGTTGATTTCTTACTACGAAGTCCTGAAAAATGTATACGCTACACTTCATGATAAAAATTTGTATTATTCATTTGTACACGGATTTTTTCTTTCAAAAGTATGACATGGACATTAATGCAACTGAAATTACGCGATTGTTTGCTAATAAAATCTGATTTATAAAATGCCCTCGGTAATAATGATGAAGTAATAAAGAAGAATGTAAAAAGTAATAATATCTCTCGTTAATAATGTCACCAGCTGCCAATTCTTGGTAATTACCGTAATGATAATGATAACATTACATTGAAATCCAAATTACATTTGCAACCTTTACGAATTAGCTATGCATTTTTCTTTTTCTGTCTCACCTGTTAAGATTTCTCATGTCTTTCAGTGTATCAGTATTTTCAGTATCATCTCAATTCATAATTCTACACTATAGAATTATTATAATAATTATTGCCACACATTACTCCACTCTAAAATATAATCGCTGAAATCTCCTCACACTAAAAAAAACATCCATATATGCATTGATCACTCACTTAGCGAAGATTCCAAGTTGTCTGCCTCATTAGCTTTACAATGCAATCCATTTTTACTACAGTTGTAAAATACAGACTACCAGTGTAATAAAAGGTCTTTCAAATACATTTCTAGTAGTATTATGGAGCAATATTGGAATATTGAACATAATACGGTGATAATAATAATAATATGTCACGCTAATAATAAGCAAAGCGATTTTTCGCATTAGTATTTGTGCTGTGTCTGAATTTTCCACAATTTGCCAACCCTATATACTACATAACTTTAACTAGCCGAAAATATTCTTGTTGAGCCTGTAGCTGTGGCACATGAGCATAATAAATATATATCTGCAGGTGCATCGTGTATTACACGATCATCATTATGTATTATTGGGTGCTGCATATTGCACCTGTAAAGTACACGTAATCTTAAACACTTCTGCCTGTACAATTTATTATGAGGTATTCCCCTCAAAATTCCTCTAGAGGTAAAATATTCACAATGAAGCTCTGCAGTTAAAAGTAAAGAAGGGTAATACTTTCTTGTGTATTAAAACTTAAAGAAAGACGACGAAGATACGATGACGTGTTGTCCTGCTGAGACTGTGAATCTGATTCTGGTTAGTTGTAGAGACATTGCCTAAGAATTTTAACCAAAATTACTCTCTGGTCGTCGTGAATGAGTTTTGTGTGAAGGTATGTATGTCTTGTGCTTGGGTAGTGTACGTATTTTCAAGTAATTGTAGGAATCCACACGGACGCGACGCTTCTACGGCTTCTACGGCTGCTGCTGCTTATACGGACAGAATACAAAGCCAAGAAGTGAGCCACAATTACGCGCTTGATGACACATAGTTAGACTTACGCCGGGTCACGCTCATTGCATTTCACTCGAAAACTTTCTGTATATAAACTCAAACTCGTTGTCCACTTGGCATCAGTCAACTTCTTTTCTTTCAACAACATCCACTCACAAAAACACACAGTCCAACAAACAAAGTTCTATTGTAACCAAAATAATACAAACAAAGCCAAAATCGGTGTTCTTTTGTCCGAGTTTTCATTTTCAGACGAAAAAAGTGAATTTTTGTGAACTGAGACGGAATCTCACTCGCTCACACAGTTTGTGCCCTTTTAACTTGAGAAATTCATAACCAATACTTCAAAATGTTCCTTTCAGCAAAGGTATGCAGTTTATTCAATATTTTATAATTCCATACAGTTAAGATGTTCTTTTTTATCACGGGATACATAAACAACCAGTTTCAGATTTACCTATACTATATAGATTTGTGATTACATGAATTTTTCATTCAATTTTAAATTTTCTTTGTTTAATTTTATGAGATAAAATATTATAGATACTCGTAGGATTACTTTTGTCTTGGATATTTTATAATTGATGAGATTCTTCAATGGTTAGTTGAGCATCATCATCGTTTACCAAGTTGAGGGTCATTAGATTTCGCACAACAACGAAAAGAAGCGTAACAAGATGCGATTATATACGAGCATTTTCCCGAGGCGACACGAAATGCTTCAGTGGAGACGATTGTATAGATGTAGGCGTTTTCGTAATATTGCAGTATAGTTTATATAACAGAGTTTATAAGTTTCAATGAAATTGTTCACACTTAACTTGCAGTATTTCGTAATTCATGGCAAAGGTGAAAAGCTGTCATCCAATTGACAAGATAAAGGTTAATAGTTTTCTTAAAGACTGCAATCATATGTCTGAATGAGTCTTGCATCAACAATGTCACTCCCTTTACTTTAAACTCGAGAACCAATTGTGAATGTTAATTTTTATGCAATAATTGTAACTTACTACTGTGGCAGCCTACTTCAAAGGAATTTCTTATTTACGATTAACTGAATTCAAAAAATTATTTTATTTTACAATATTTAAACAAGGCGATTAAAACGACGAAAAATTTCGCTTTCTCACAGATTTGCACATTTTATTTGAGAATTTTGCGAAATAATTTTGTGCAAAAGCAAAAGCAAAGAATTTCTATGACTGTTTAGAACTTTAAACTGATTTACTTTTTTGTGTCTCAGGTTGCCTGCATAGCTTTAGTCTGCTGTTTGTCCTACACCGTCTTCGCTGAACCTGGAGTTTCAGGAGGAGGTGGAGGAGGATACGGAGGATCTGGTGGATCTGGCGGTGGTGGAGGGTACGGCGGATCCGGTGGATCTAGCGGCGGACACGGAGGTGGTGGTGGAGGAGGAGGATACGGACAACAAGTATATATTCCTTTCCATTATTCCACAATTAACTAATAAATATATTTGCAGCTTTTCTAATGGAGAATTTTGTAATTAATTGAAATATTATTTTTCATAGCAATCCTACCCTCCCAGACCATACAGTTTCAACTACGCCGTCAATGACCATTACTCTGGTGCCAATTTCGGACAACAGGAGCAAAGCGATGGAAACAAAGTCAACGGACAATACCGTGTCCTTCTCCCTGACGGCAGAACACAAATTGTCACCTACAATGCTGACTGGAAGAACGGATTCAACGCTGATGTCAAATACCAGGTATTTACTACTTACTACCCGGTTTAATTAAAAAGTACAAAATTACTTACGGAGAATTATTTCTGGAGAAATGGATTTTGAAAAAAATAATTTGAAATACAGGGAGAAGCTCAATACCCACAATCCGGAGGTGGTGGTGGATACGGAGGATCCGGAGGCAGCGGAGGTGGTGGTGGAGCTAAGGGAGGATACGGAGGTGGATCCGGAGGAGGACCATCCGGAGGATACGGCAAGAAATAAATTTTCTTAAAAGAAAATAACGTGTCGCATCGCAGAGCGCAAAATATTACAAAAAACACGTAAATTTACAAATACGGTGTAAATTATTCCTAATTCGTCAGAAACCTTTTTAAATTGCAATAATGAGAACGAGATTTTAAATTGAGTGTGCTTTAAAAAGTCACTGCACTGCTTCTGCGGGTAAAAGTCTAATCCAAAAAGTTAATATTTTCCAGACATTCATCTTCTCTTCTTCTTTCTCTTTCGAATTGTATATATATATATATCATTTCAATTTCCTATAAAATCCATCCATGATGGAATGGACAGAATCATATTTTCTATAACGAAGAATATATTTATACACGACAGTTTCTTTTCTTTGATCTCTTACATACTAAATGAAGATTTTCTAATCTTTACAACTGACTATGATTATTTTACTACGTGAATTCTTCTCTATGACAGTCTCTCTCCCTCTCCGACCTTCTCATCTAACTTCTTTTTCACTAAAGCAGTTTTTTTACTTTTATTCTTCCTATTAAGCCTGTCTTTACATTTTATTCTCCTCTTTATTTTCTATCTATGGAATATGTACAATCATTTCGATTATTTATTACGTGGGTGTATCTCTTCACTATAATACACCTATGCGCTACCTATGTACCTCTCTAATACTATACGAATCTGTATACACAGTATTAATATATTTACACATACATAAATATATACAGAAATATTTTTTTACTATATCTTCTGACGAATTATTTTTATAAACCATAAACAGTCAGTTTAATTTCCTTTTATATAAAAGCTAATTATTTTTTACATAAAATCTAATTATTTTTTTAATATAAATACATTATTTATTTACATTTAATATTTCCATAAACCAAGTCCGTGATTATAGTAAGAGAAAACTAAACGCGTTTTCCAAAGAAATGATGAGATTTTATTTTTTTATTCCATCGTTTTACTTCTGATTTCCTTTAAATTTTGTGAATTACTGCTCATTAAATTGTTTAACAATTACCAATACAACAAAATCAGTCCAGTATATATTCGTCAGCACTTCCTGTGCTCCTGTGTGATATTTTCCAATAGTATAATAAGTTTGTCCAGTTAAAGTCTCTATATAGTAGAAGTCTTCCAAGCGGGTATGTAAAAACAACTAAGTTTTGTGTCATGACAGATGCTGTATTGTATTATTAATATTATAGCTCTGTCAGATTCTAGTTGAACGAAACTGGTAATTAATCAGTAATTTTAATTTTGTAAATTGTGCCTTATTATATTATATAATTATAGTAATTAGCAATGAAGCCTATATATTTTATAGCCTGTAAAGCTGTCAAAGGCAAGATGAGTCATATACGTTGCAAATACTACCTTCCTTTTCTATAAGTCTGATTTGATTCATTGATACTAACTATATCCACTAATAAACAAATCTATCCAAAATATATAAACAATCTTCCGATTTGTTCCACACATTTTTTCTTCAGTATACATAATATAGCATATGAATAGTGAATATATGAATCTTTAACCATATAAGGATACTTTTCATATACTCAACTCGTTTTTAACTCTTTCTCTAAATTATTTATGAAAAGGAAACACTGGGAACTCTGAATCTGCAGAATTAACTAAGAATTTAAACAAAAGGAAACATGTTAATCAATTAGTGGTAAACTCAATCCATATAATACCACACCCAGCTTAAATTCCCATAGCACATAATATTATCTTGTTTTCAGTGCGATTAGAAAAATCAGTATGGAATACAACGTAAGGAAAATAATCCACAATAAGGTAAGCCAATTATATTTACAAACGTTATACAAATAATAAATACCACTCCATTTTTTGGGAATGCAAATATTTTGCATAACAAAATATCAGTCAATACTACTGATTAACAGCATTTTTGTACACTTAGGAATTTTAATTATCTTTATCATTGCATTATTATGTGGCAATATTACTTTAGGTAAAATACCAATATAGTTCCTATACTAAGCTAACTATTTGGAATTTTTATTCATTGACTTGTATCAAACTTAGAATAACTCAATATATATAAAATGTGTGAAAATATTTTCGTACAGCTAGTGGATTTTATATTTGTATAGGTTTCTTGAACTGTGCTGTGTTTAAAGTGCATTTAGGTACTCCTACCATTACAGGTACATAGTTTAAGAAATTTTATTGAGGTCACACCTTAAAATTTACATCTGTCAAAAGCAAAATCCTGATTTCTGTTCCTAACTCTAAATATTATGTAGAACCTGCTAAAACTAATATAACCAAATAGACAAATTAATGCCATTTGTTTGCAATTTTTTGAATGTAGGGAAAAACTGGACTGGACTCTATGCCCTTGTTTCCTGCCATGTCTGACTTAAAATGTTAAATGTAGATACATAAAATACAATGGCTTATTTTTTTACTGGAATAATAGATTTCGAATCATTTCTATTTAATACAAAATCAAATTGTGATCAACTTAATTGTCCTTTCGAGCATCCATTTACGAACATGTTTTATTGTTTTAATTACGATGGCCCAAAAATTATTGCGTCAATCATTAATATGATCTTTTAGCAACACTTGGTCTTCACATTATACGTCTTTGCCTTGCTTGTTTGCAAAATATTAAATCAAAAAGGGAAAATAACAATTAATAAATTATTGTTACTTAAACTCAAACGAATGATAATACAATTTCCATTCTTATTTTTAGTGGAAGAAAATGAATGAAGATGTATTGAGTGTTATTGGCATTATTAAGAGTTATACAAAAATAATATAAGAACAATTAATAAAGCGATATGTTATTGGAATACGTAGGTTATGTAGGTCAGGTAGGGTCAAAGGGTTATATATAGTTGTTTCATTTGTGTCTAATCGATTACCTCACTCTCAGTACATTGCTATTACTTCTATGCTTTTCTGTAAAAAAATAAGTTAACTACAACTTTTACAATTAGGATCAAGAGCGTATCTACAAACAGGGTCACCAGGCTTGTTGTGCCCCACAGATTTCTTGTATTTCTCAAAAAATAAACTGCCTAAGGCTGCAAAACTCATTTTTTGTTTATTTATAATACCACCCCCTCCCCAATTTCAGAATCCTTTTTACGCTTTTGATTAGGATCATTCATTCCTGACTGAATCTCTATTTAGGTAGATTAAAAATTACAAAGAATGAATATCCAAAGTACTTGAGTCAGTCTTCTGTCTGTATATGACGTATAATTATTTTAATAATGCCCATGAATGTAGTGTGAATTAAATCCAAACAAGGCCGTATTATGTATGGACTCACGGGGCTTTAGCCCCCTAGATTCCAGAAAAAGGAGATTCTTTGACAGTCGGAAATTTTGTCATCTTTTGTCTTCCGATTCCCTTTCCCAGACGACTCGAGCCCCCCCCCCCCCTTCCATTATAAATTTCTAGATACGCCCTTGAAGCCAAGCAAGCCAAGTGATTATGGAATTTATGGAAATTAAAAAGCCTCTCCATTTGTATAAAAACATTATCGCACAATTATGAAATAGGTAATAAGAGGTCGTATATAGCTTACATATTGATAATTGTAATAATAATTGTAATCAAATCACATATACGATCACATGAGTCGACATAAAAATATAAAGGCCCATAATCCGCCAATAGAATTGCGTTCTGGACTCGGTAGCAGTAATCATTAAATCATTTATCGATAAACTCAAGAACTACTGGAATCTATTTATTGGCAAAACACTTATCTACTAATATTATGTTTGCAAATAATGTATAGAATGCGAATGTAGTTATCGGAAAATTACATGTCAAGTTAATAAGATTAATTACTATTACTGGCTTAAAAATGCATGACAGGAACTTTATAAATAAACTCACCTCATTCATGAAGCCTTATTAACATCCTTTCGGTGATCAGTCGTGAAATACAAGTCATTAGAGAACCCAATAATCATTTTGGGAAGTATCAAAAATGAAGTTTTTAATTCCGTTTTTAGCAGTAGTTGCTGCTGTATCCGGAGCAAGTACCCCTAAAGGTAAATCTTAATATCTTAATTGAAAACTAAAATATTTAAATTATATTGACATAAATATTTAATAATAAACCATTTGCAACGGTGCAATAAAGTAGCGTAAGCAAAACAATTACGTTGCTAAATAACAGTTGTTAACTGCTAATTGTCAATTGTGGTGTCAATTTGTCGTTAGG